>CM046454.1:19654869-19764869 GCA_025506515.1 Flaveria trinervia | reverse complement strand
CTTTAGTACTTCTTCAGCAGGTTTTGGCTCTATTGTGGATCAATCTATTGTTCATAAGCTTGGAAGATCTTCCTCTGAAGCCAATAAGCTTCAATGTCTTGTACATTCAGTATCATACCGTCATTAGCTTCTTGTGAGTCTTCGTCATCCATCCCACCACCCATTTGCATAGCATTATTCCCATCTTTGTCTAAAACATCATCTTCTTCCTCCTCGTCTTCTTGAACAATATCAAGATCATTCTCTTCATCATCTTCTTCGTTCTCTATTAAGTAAGAGAAGAACATGTGAGAGAAACTGAACGGGTGGTTCAGCACCAGTGCAACGTATGCATTATGGATTTGGTCAGACATCTTATCAAATCCTCTACGCCTGGAGGCTATGCATTTGACGATCACATGTGCCAAGTACTTGAACTGGGGGCACATGTTGCTCTTGTTCAACACGTTGGCATTGATGTTCCTAGCGTACTTGATCCTGAGAAACATCACGAATAGTTAGGGGATACATCTTGTTGGGTAGGCACCATCCTCACCCAGATCCAAGACCCTCCTAAGGTTGTCTTCAGTGATCTCAATCTCTTGTCTGAATACAAAGCTTTGGATATAGTGGGGCTCAACGTACCGATCAACTAGAGCGTTATCCTAGAAATACTACTGTATAGATCAATACGGTGTGCATGGTGTAGAAATATCCTTGTAGATCCTCGATCTATGCAGCAGGCTATGATCCAGTGAACTCAGAAGCGTTTCGGGATGTAGCATCTAGATGAGCACAGATGTTGTGTTTAGTGCTCATAGTCCATCTCTCAGCCATATTGCTGCAACACAGAAACATATACATTTTAAATCACTTAGTGTCTTTTAAATCAACTTTTATGTCTCGGTTATTGAGTCCATTTAAGTGGTCTATTTAAATAGCACTTAGTGTCTTTTAAATCAACTTTTATGTCCATTTAAGTGGTCTATTTTAGAGTATTGTCTCGGTTATTGAGTTTACCACTTTCAGTCATTATGTTTCTGATTAATCCAGTTAGTTGAAATAATTTTATTGCTAAGTACCTCAATATTATGTGAAATCAATCAGTATAACAATCAAAGGTCATCATAGTAATAAAATTGGGAAGAGTGTCTGAGTATCAGTGGTTTTTGAGAGTTTTTGAAGGTGGTAGGGTATCGACCGACTAACCCCCTTATTTATACTATTTTAAGTTTTAGTCATGCGACTGGCTCAAACTCCTTCATCCATTTGTACGATTGGCTCATTCTTGTGGTCCAATCACAGAGTTGACCCATACTCATGGTTCAATCGTGTGATTGGCTCATACTTATTGTTCAATCGCATCATTGGCTCATACTTATAATTCAATCGTGCGATTGGCTCATACTTATATGTTTGACTTCATACACTTCCATACACTCAAAATTAAACTTTTGATATATAACATTATGACCAATGATCATCTCATAAATAACCATTTTAACATAAAATCATTTGATCACCTCACGTGATGCTTTTAATTTAGAATCGATTGGTCACCTCAGACGTGACCCTTTTTAATTTTGAACCAATTGTTCATATCAGGCGTGACCCCTTTTAGTTTGTGATTCACAGAGTTCATCAAGTTATATAGTCCAACATCAACGCAAAGAAGATACAAAAAAATAAAAATAACTTGAATTAAAACGAACAAGACATATTTTTGTGTTTATGGTTTGAGGTGGATTGAAACCTTTTAGAAATCATCTAACCGATTTTTCTTCCTGAGTAGAACAACTTCAATTTAATTCTACCATTTCTAGAAAGATTCATATGGAATCATACAAGTATATCATAATCATTTGGGACCCTTTCATATGTACTTTGATACTAGATTCTTAGTTTTCTGAGAGTCAATTGCATGTCAGGAAATCATACTAGAGCTATAAGATACACACAATGATTTTGACCATCGAGAATTGCAGCCACGATGATTGTCAGTATATTTGTCCACTTAAATCCATACATAGATTTTTGACTCACATTGGTGATAAGTTAGGTTACATTATTCAAACAAGCATTTGTGGATCCCTCACCTATATGGTAATCAACATTGCTCAGGAGATTTTTAAGCGGTGTACGAGAATTTAACAAGAAGAAACTATTCTAAGAGCTTTCAAAGAGATGCCAAGCCTCAAGTCTGTTCAATCGCATAGCAGAGAGGCACAAAAAACAATGAATTCTAGAATATTTAGGTTATGTTTATCCTTAGGTCAGTGCCATCGCATAGCAGAGAGGCACACAACCTATCTTCTTGTTAGAGCATATTTTTTTTCTTTTGCACATAATGCACCAACAACATTATTCATTAGCTTGATTGCGCTTAACAGCTTTTCCTTGTGCTTTGCTCATTTTTATGGTCATCCACACAACTTTGTGGCATTTGTTTTGCTCGTCACCCTTTATGGCAATCCATTAATTGTGTTAACTAGGGATAAGATGAGAACCCACAACAAGTTGAACAGATTAGTTTAATTTGATTCACCAATGAGGTCTACTCCTCTATTGTGTTGAATCTACAGACACATCATATAATGAACTTGCAAACTCTAGGCCTACTTTCTCTATGTTACCTCAGTAGCAGACTGGTTTACTATCATTTTTCCTTTAGTTTGTTTAGACTACTTCAGACTTGTAATTTGAATATAGCATTTTGATCATTTAAATCCTTTTGAAGTTCCAACAATTAGTTCCATGTGTACTATCATTTTCCATAATTGTTGAATCAATCTCACAGATTTAATTTCTTTGCTTTCAGCTTATCTGCTCACCTTGTTTTTTAGTAATTAAATACTGAAACTGAATAACTACTACAACTAAACTATTTCCCCCTAATATTCTAAAACTGAAAATATTTTTGTGTTTTTTGATTTTTAAAGACAGGAAAATAAAATAAAAAAAATTAAATAAAAAAATAAAGATAAGAAAAACATGATGGACTAAGAACTGTACTCTTCTGGAATCACAACACTTTTCTTTTTCATGCCATTGACCTCCAAAATATAAAAACCAAGGTTTATCAAAAGCATTTATGTAGAAGTCGGCGCGTTGAAAATCCATATTAATTTTAACAACATCGATTAATTGCTTTTCAAAACAGTCACGTATAAAGTGATATTTAATACCGATGTGTTTAGTCTTGGTGTTCGACCGGATTTTTAGTAACAAGCTATTGCAGCAGAATTATCAACAAAGATAGGGGTGTTAGAAAATTGCTAACTGTAGTCTCGCATGTTGTTGAATCCAAATGATTTGTGAACAGCAACTTGCAGCAGCAACATATTCAGCTTCACATGTTGATAGAGCAACAAATGTCTGCTTCTTACACTGCTAGGTGACTAAGCGTCTTCCAAAGAACTTACATCCCGCTGATGTTGACTGTAATTCATCTTGCAACACCATAGTTCGAGTCACTATACGTTGTAAGCTCAAAGTCATCATCATGAGGATACCACAACCCGGTGTTTTCATCGAATGTTGATTCAACTTCTCGATGCTTGTTTCAATCCATATATTGATCTCTTTAACTTGCATGCTTTATTAGGATGTTATGGTTCGACAAAACCATCAGGCTGAACCATATGGATAGTCTCTCTAATATGTCCATTAAGAAAAGCGGTTTTGACATCCATTTTCCAATCTCATAGTCATAATATGCAGCTATGGCAAATAATATCCTAATTGACTTTAGCATTGCCACAGGCAAGAAGCCTTCATTATAATCAACCCCTTGAGTTTGAGTGAAACCTTTTTCTACAAGTCTTGCTTTGTAAGTATCCAAGTTTCCATGGATATGTGTTTTCTTCTTGAAAACCCACTTGCATCCAACCAGTTTGGAGTTAAGTGGAGGGTCAACCAATTCCCAAACTTGGTTGTCATACATGGATTGCATCTCTACGTTCATGGCTTCCAGCCATTTGTCACAATCTGAATTGGACATTGCATCATGGTATGTAGTTGGCTCATCGGAGTCAACCACATAGCATCCATTCATGAAAAATCCATATCTTTCAGGTGCAATGCTAACTCTACCAAATCTATGAACATTTTGTGTGTATTGATCAACCTTTTGATCATCATCAACAACCTCTTATTGATTGCTAGTGTAAACCAAACGTTTATCGGTTGTGGATCTTGATCCTCATCAAATTCCACTGTTCTATATGTTATTCCTTCCATAAGGAACTTAGCTTCCAAGAACTCTGCCTTTCGAGCAATAAATACTTTTTGCTCTGTTGGATCAAAGAAGTAGTATCCTATATAGTCTTTGGGATATCTAACAAATATACACTTAGTGGGTTGACTTTCCAACTTGTTTGGGTGTTTAGCTTAACATAAGATTCACAACCCCATACTTTTAAATATGATAGTGATGGAACTCTTCCATGCCATATTTCAAAAGGTGTCGAATTCACTTTCTTGATCGGGGCCATAATCAAAATACGAGTCGCGGAGATCAATGCGAAACCTCAAAATGATAGAGGTAGTGAGCTTATAGCTATCACAGATCGAACCATATCTAATAAGGTTCGGTTTCTCTTTTCGGACACACCATTATGTTGTGGTGTTCCAGGTGGACTAAGTTATAAGACGATCCCACAACTTCTTAGATGATCCTGAAAAGCCTCACTTAGGTATTCACCTCCTCTATCTGAACGAAGAACTTTAATAGTTTTACTGAGTTGATTTTCTACTTCATTCTTGAAGATTCTAACATTTAAAAAGCTTCATGTTTATGTGCCATCAAGTACACATAACCATAGCGACTATAATCGTTGGTAAAGTTAATGAAGTATCTTTCACCATTTCTAGTCATTGTCTTAAAAGGACCATATACATCCGAATGTATGATTCCCAATAAGTATTTTGCCCTCTCATTAGTACCACTAAAGGGCGACTTGGTTATCTTACCTTGTAAACAAGATTCACACTTATCAAATGAACCATTTTCATTTGTTTCCGAAAGACCATTCTTTTGAAGTGTTTGAATCTGATTCTTGTTTATGTGACCAAGACGACAATGCCAAAGATAAGAATCACTTAAACCCATTTTAAGTTTCTTGGTGCTTGTTTGGTATAATGAGTTATTATAGGATGAATCATCATGAACCAGTTCATATATACCATTAAAACGCATAGCCTTGAAATAAAATACATCATCCATACAAACATAAATACCATTGTTTACAAACTTTAAATCATAACCACATTGTTTTAAAATGGAAACAGAAATTATGTTCCTAGTCATACTAGGAGCATACAAAATGTTCTTAAGAACAACTTCCAAACCATTTGAAAGTCTCAAAATATAGTCTCCTTCAGCTTCGACGTCAACTTTTGCTCCGTTGCCCATGTAGAGACTTGTGTCTCACTTCTTGAAGTGCTTATTTCTTTTGAACCCCTACAACAAATTGCAAATATGAGTTCCATATCCGGTATCCAATACCCATGTGTTTGAAGAAATAACATTTAAACCAATGTGAATCATGAAAGTTGTACCTGAGGTTTGCCTAGCATCCCTCTTGTTTCTCAACTCTTTGAGATAGGTTGGACAATTCCTTTTCCAATGTCATATCTCACCACACTCAAAGCATGGATCATTCTCCATTATGTTAGGCTTCTTAAGCTCAGGCTTTAGAGGTTCCCGTTTAGCCTTCCCTTTCCCTTTGCCTTTGATGTGCCCCTTTCCTTTGGCAACATTTGCCTTGGGATAGGGGAATGGCCTTTTCTTATTGCCTCCCTCATTGATCGAGAGAACAGGTAGAACCTTTCTACCCATCCCTACCTTGGCTGTTTTGAGCATTACGTGAAGCTCACCAATGCTCTTGTCCCACCCGTTCATATTGTCATTCATTATGAACATCTCAAACCTTTTGGTTAGGCCATTAAGGAGCAAATCCGTGGCCAGCTCTTTTGAGACGGGACAATTAAGCCTCTCGAGGCGATCAACGTGGCTTTTCATCTTAAGAACATAAGATGATACCGATTGGGTTTCTTCCATGCGACATCCATGAAGCGCTCGAACCGTTTCGAAGCGCTCTACCCTAGCTTGTTGAAGGAACATTTCCTCCAATTGGGTAATCATGTCATATGCCCCATGATGCTCCAAGTCCTTTTGGAGTTCGAGAATCATAGCTCCCAACATGAGGCAGGAAACCTGCATGGAATCCTTAGTGTATTGAAGCCAATCGTTATAGGCCTCAACATCCTCGGGGTTGGGTTGGTCAGGATGGGATCGTCAAGGACATGGCCTTTTTCTCTTGCTTGAGAACAATTCTCAAGTTTCAAAACCAGTCCATAAAATTATATGGTTAAGATGATCCCTCTCTAAGATGGTTCTCAGTGATAGTGTATTGATGGTCGGGGTGGAGCATTATTGTTTACGGCCATTTCTACAAAATTTACAAAGTTCATAATAGTATTTCTGAAAAATTCATTTTAATCGTAATACCCTTTACATGTCTCATAGACAATTTAATTAAAATCTAGAATCCAACGTTACATTTAAATGATGGTTAGGTGACCTTTATCCCATTATTTAAATTAACAAGGTAGTCAACATTTGACAATTGCAACCTATTGCAACTTCTAGCTTTACGAGATCGGTTAAACATTTTTGTTTAGTCGGCATGTAAAATCCCATCAAAACCATTGTACGCCATGCTTCGGAGACCCTACGCACATGGTTTCCAATTCAAGTCGTCCTACTTACACACATGTGTGAGTTTACACATACAAGTGGTTAGTGACCTTTATCCCACAAATATGTTAAGCCCACCTAAAACACACAAGTTCCCTAGAAGTGGTTAGGTGACATTTATCCCACAATAGTTTTCAAGTGATTCGAGTGTCGTGTAAAAGGATGGTATTAACTTGTTTCCAAAGGGATTTTTTTCATTAATTCTAGTTATGAAACTCTATGTACCTTGTATTCGCATGCTTTCAAATACATGGTACCCTACGGTTCTTTTTAATAAAACCTCTTTTATTTTGAAATCATTAATCCTTTTAATAACTTTTATTACATATTAATGATTAAGAACCATGAAAATCAGCTTGTTATGATTATTATTAGATTGTTAAGCATATCCACATATCAAACAATCAACATAAAAGGGATAATCAAACAAGCCAATCAAAACAACACATGTGCATAACCATAGCCACTTAGGTGACCAAACTTGTTTGCCATCACAAGTGTGGTCATAAGGTTTTTCTAAGGGTTAATTACAACACAAAGTTAAGATCTCCAAAGACCCTCACTTGACTTTGCATCCAAATGCTTCAAGTCCTTCTCTTGTTCCTCTTTTTGCTTCCAACTTGTTCATCTTCTTTTACAAAATTATATCCTCATACAAATTTTCTAATAAAATAAAATGTACCAATCTATTTATTACATCACCACTGAATGAATAAATAAATTACAACAATAACAGCAGCACAAAAAGAATAAATTTACAACCAAATAATGAATGAAATCAACCAAAACAAATCATTCATCCAAACCAAATCAACACAAAGGTCAAGGCTAGGTTATGCACCAATATGAAACATCATATACAACATACAAGAACCAAAATAAATCCCAGTTAACCCTAAATTTTCAGCCAACATAAACCCAAAATCTAGGGTTTTGTCCAAACACAATAATCACCATTTGACATCTTTCATTCAAGGTTAATCACAAGCATGTAACATTTAACCTGAAAGATTGGGGATTGATATATAAACCATTAAAACACCCCTTAGGTGTTAAAACCCCATAAAACCAATTTACAAGGACAATAGAAGCTAGATCAACATATCCGGCTCTAGATGCCAATGTTGGGTTTGTTGGACCATTAACATAGTAGTTTAACCATTTAAACAAGAAAAACAGCAGAAAAAAAGCTAAATAATATGTTTTATATTGAAAGAAACATATTATTTTCAACAAACAAACCCAAGAACATAAGGATCATTATGTGAAAGAACTAGCATTCAAGTTAAATATAACAATCAAAATAAACCATGGAACTACATTCCAAAGGATGCCAAACGTGAGATTTGAGAAGAGGATGAAGTCTTGAAGGGACCAAAAACACCAAAGAACATGTCCTCAAGCTGCATACCCACAAGCATCAAGCAAAACAACTTGTGCTAGGACTTGAGCGACAAAAGTGCAAGAATATGGCTGATAAAACCCCTTTTCCAAGCCGTTATCTTCAAAAGATGAGAGAAAAATGATGGTTCTGCCAACAGTATGAGAGCGAGTGGAAAGTTGGAGTGTGTAAACAGTGAAACGGGTGTGTTGTTCCACGAATCAAAAGACAAAAAGGCCCTTAAGGGACGGCGAATCCAAGTTTAAAAGGGTTTCCTCCATTTAAAACACCCATATTTTTAACGAGTTTTATATTAGAGTTATGTAAGTACCTTTTAGTAATAATTGACAGGATCAGTGATCACAAGTTTGATGTATCAAATATAAAGCAGCGGAATACAAACACGAATTAGACAAATTGTAGCAAGCTAACGATATTATGTGAGCATTAAGATCGCATACAGTTATAGGGAGAGAATATGTATTTCTGATTTCTAGGAATGTTTATAGATGAGAATATTTCTAATCGAATCAATCATTCATTCCATTCAATTCCTCATTTCATTCAATGATTACAATAGGTTGTCACTCCTTATATAGAGTGCAACAGTCACTGCTGTTATCACGGAAAGTGACAACTGGCAGATCCAATACAGAAATAACTAATTCTTAACAAACTACTGAAATGTTCACAACTACTGAGAACATATCAGCAAGTTAAGTACAAAATATAAAACTACTGAAACTACAACGACTGAAGAACAAGCTCTTCAGTCGTTTTACAAAACTACTGAAACATAGAAAATAAAACTACTGATATCACAACTACTGAAGAAGTACTCTTCAGCAGTTGTGACAAACTACTGAGGCTTCAGTACTTGATCTTCAGACTTTGACCTTCAGGTGTTTCATCAGCTGATGACTTCAGTAGATATCATCAGCTGATGTCTTCAGTCTTTGTCTTCAGACTTTGTACATCAGTTGTTGATCTTCAGCACTTGTGAACTCTTCAGCTGTTGTACTTCAGTACTTGGTCTTTCAGCTTCAGCACTTGTGTTCTTCAGCTGTTGTACTTCAGCACTTTGGTTCTTCAGCTGTTAAGGTCTTCAGCACTTGATCTTCAGCTGTTGAAGTCTTCAGCACTTGTCAAACTACTGATGAGGCTTTCAGCAGTTGTTGTGATACCGTGTGGGACTTAGAGGTTTTCTGATCTTGGCTCATTGGTTCTTTTGGTCCAACAAACTCCCCCTGAACCAATGCAGCCAAAACCTCTAACTTATTTATACTCCCACTTATTGATGGCAAAAATGTTGGTCTTTTTCCTTCTTGATCAGTAGAGAAGATGACCCATGTACGCTCCGGCCTGGGAAGAAATCTCAAATATTTGTTTGGCAGAGTATGAATGGGAACTCTGTTTTGGGGAACTGGACACAGAGTTGTTATCCCATTCATGAGATTTACTTCCCCATAATGAGTCTGTATGACTCACGAACATAGGCCTCAAGGAGAACAATTTGTTCCTCTTGAGAGAGTTCTTCAGCTCCTCCTTCGAAGAAGAACTGGACCATAGTACTCTGATAAGTACTTCATGGTCCTGCCATTTTTCAGCTCCACGTAGTTACCTCCCTATATACAAATTCATCAGGATGGTTGCCTTCAAGGAGTAACTGGAGCTCATTTTTGGATGTCTTCAAGCTTTTTATATAACAACCCCTTCTTAATCATCTTGTTTTCTAGTAAGGCTTGAGGTGTCTTCTTTGCTTGGTGAGCTTTCTTGAATTCATCAATGATTTCCCAAGGTGAGACTACAACGGCCAACATGATGGTAGATTCTATTGTTTTTCGTACTTGGCCGTTGTATCTGTGTGGGATAGTTCTTTTATGGATTCTAGAACTCACCCTGGGGTCTGGCCATACTCTCACTCTCTCCTTCTGATACTGAAAGGTGTGCCTGAGAGTGTACAGCCTTTGAGCATGCCCTTTCATGGCTTGAATAGATGATGACTGAGGAAATTCCTTGTCAACCATCTTCAACAGTTGCTCATCGTGCTGTTTTTGCTGTTCTTCTTCTTCTATCTTGACTCTGACCATTTCCCTTTGAGAGTCAGGTGTGATCATGGATTGACTTCGGGTTTTGGTAGCTTCAGAACAGCAGAGAGTGGCAGACTATCATCTTCATCCTCTTCTTCTTCTTCTTCTTCCATCCTCAGCACCCTTCTCCTCCTTCGGGGTACATCACTGGATGATGGTTGGGTGGTGAAGGGATTGGTTGAAGAAAGAGGATGTTTGGATTTTGGCTTAGAGGTTGGTTGGGAGATTTGAGGGATAGGATCTGTTTGAAGGGAAGGTTGATCTAGCATCCTTGTAGTTAATTTGCCTTTGTGAGTTTAGCCATCTCTACCTTTTGCCAGCCCCAGCCTCATCAAGGGCTTCCACAATAATCCTTTGTTGAATTGCTCAGACAGACAGATTCTGGTGGCTATAGCCAGAATGCTGTCCCTGGACCATGCGCGGATCTCCATTAATGATCTTCCAAGTATTTTGCAATAAAGCGGATCATTATTTCCAACCTCTCTTTCTCAAGAGCATCATACCCTGCCCATCGGGTTTGTATCTCTGTACTTCTAACCTTCTGATCTCACTATCCAGTGTGGCTGTGTCAACCCCTGCCTGAAGAGTTGTTCAATTATTTTATCCATGGAGGGCTGCTGTGTGTGGTGTCAGCTTCTTTGACCAGCTCCTCCAAGGATTTGTCTTCAGCAGTGTGATCATCAGCACTTCTCTTTCGCTTGTACGTGAGCAGAGGTTGCTTTTCTTTTTCCTCCTCTTGGACTTGCTTCTCTTCCTTTCCTCAGATCTTTTCCTCTCCTTTCTTTCACTGCAGGACTCTCCCCCTTTTTGGTTGCATTGGAGGAAGGGGTTGGTACCGCAGAAAGAGTCTTTTGGACAGCAGCATCAACCAAGGGCTGTAATGTTGAGGAAAGCCTCTCATCAAGGGCTTTGATCACTATATCAGTGATTATGGGGGTGATGAGAGGGAGGGAATTTTGGAGTACAGCACCTATTTGCTCAGGAGGGTTCTGTTCCTGAGAAGTAGGGCCTGAAGCAGAGGCAGGTGGTTGATTTTGGGGTGGCTCTGTGTTTGGGAAACCTTCAAGGGAAGGTGCCATCTGTGGGTGTATGATGGTGGCAGATGGACTTGCATCCTGAGACATCTTGGCCAGCAGCTCTTTGAGTCTGCTAACCTCATCCTCTAGAATGGTATTTTGAGCAACTACATCATAGAAGAAGCTCAGGTCATCATCAGTTGATACTGAATCACCTGACCTCCTGCTTAGAGCAGGATTTACATGCACTGGGTGTAGACCAGTTGGTGCATGTGCCCCTTGTGCTTGGTACTGGGGACTTCCAGCCTCAGGACAATGTCCATCATCAGCTGTTGCCTCTAGGGAGGTCTTAGCAATGTTACCAGCCTCACTCTGGTCATGTGCTGAGTCAGAGGAGGTGGCAGCCTCACTAGATATTCTAAGCTCCTTGTCTACACCAGGAGATAGAATTGGGAAACCCCTGTGCTGTGGGTTCTCAGGTGCACTGTGTTCCTCCCCCTCAATTGTAGAGGAATCCCAGTAGTAAGTGGTTTCTGGGGAGGGGGTGAGGAGTGCAATTGAGTCAGCACTTGTGCAACTATTAAAGTTGGGCTGTGAGGGGCGGTTGTTTGGGGTAAGGGGTTAGAAGCAGTGTGCACCTGGGGTGGATGGTGCTCTTCAATGGCAATCTCCTCAAGTGAGTAAGATCCCAGATAAGTAGGTGCCCCTTGGGTTGCTGCAGGCTCCTGTTGAGAGGAAGCCTGAGCGGCTGTGGCTGGAAGAGTCATTGTATCCACTAGGGGGTTTGGACTAGTGGATATATCCTGCGTTTGTGGTGCAGGAGCATCCTCAGGGGACTCAATTCCCTGAGTAGCCATTTTGGGTTTCTTTTTGGTGGGTTGGTGGGGACATTGGATTTGGAGGTGGTGGCTGTGGGTTCCAGCTGCGTGGGTTTTCGCAGCTTGGCAGCCAGTTTGAGTGTCCGGTCAGAGTTGTGCCGGGAGTATACTTCTGGCAGAACAGCCGTAGCAGGGACTCCCAAGCCAACAAGTCCCTCAGCATTAAGCTGGTCTATAATAATGGCCATTATGAACCGTGGATAGAGTATCCAACGGTTGGCAGTTAGTTTTTGAGCCATATCTTTGAGCTCTGAAAATATTAATTCTGAAAAGTTCAGTGGTTGTTGCTCAAGGATAGAATACATTACCTGCTGCCATTTGGTGGACATTTGATCCCAAGACGATGTCTTAGGGGCCAAACATACATTGACCATGTGAAAAATCAGGCGCTCAGCGTCATTAAAGTGTTTCTTCATGATGGTGGTGGCACTGAGATCACCTTGATATCCATGCTGAGCAAATGATAGATCTATGGGCCCTTCGGATATCCAGCAGGAGAGGTAGCATCACTCAGTTGAAGAATTTTACGGATTGTTGCAGGAGTAATCACTACTTCTTTGTGTTGACGACTGACCGGAGGGATCGTGTGTTGCTCTCCTCAGTTGTAACAGTAACGTTCATCCAAAATTGGTTCAAGGATTCGGCATGTAAAACGGGGTTCAGAAGGAATGCCTTGTTGTATTGGGACTGAACCATAAGATCGATAGCAGTATCGAACTTAGTCCAGATCGGCGATTTTGTGAGGTAGGCAACACAGTTGTGTCGCGGTTTAATTTGCATAGACGCCATGGAAGTTTTGGAGAGGAACGTTAGGTTTGAAGAAGATGAAGCATGGAGAGCTCAGGTTAAGGGTATTTATAGGGTACGGGTGAGGAAACGACTGAAGGATGTGGTGTTAGTCATCAGTAGTTTTAAACGACCGTTGACATGGTATTATCCTTTCAGACGTTGAAACAGCTGAAGTCGTGGTGTTAGGCATCAGTAGTTTAGAAAACTACTGAAGACCGTGGTTTTGACTTCAGATGATTGAAACAACTGAGGACATGGTGTTTGTCATCAGTAGTTATGAAACTACTGAAGACAGTGGTTTTGTCATCAGCTGTTGTAAACAACTGAAGACTTGGTATTGGTCATCAGTAGTTATAAAACTGCTGAAGACGTGGTTTTGCTTCAGTTGTTTAAAATGAAACAGCAGTTGTACAAACGACTGAAGAGAAAGTTCTCTTCAGCTGTTTTCGTCAATTCTTAGCTTTTCAGCTGTTTCAAACTGTCCTCAACACATTCATCAGTCTTTATGGCTGATTTCAGTTGTTTCATAGGACATCAGTACTTATCTGTTTTTACTGATTGCAGTAGTTATGACTGCATCAGTAGTTGTAACTACTTCAGTAGTTTAGAGCAGATGAAGTACTTCAGTACTTGTGAGACATTTAGCCTTCAGTAGTTATAAAAACTACTGAGGTTAAAAGAGCTCATCAGTACTTATATGTGACAGGCACTCATGATCATCAGTATGAATTACTGAGATCATCAGTAGTTGTCACCTATTCTAGCTGCAGCATACCAAGCCTTAACACCAGGTTTTGGAAAGTTGAACTATCCAAAGGCTTAGTAAAAATGTCTGCAAGCTCATCAGCACTAGGCACAAACTTAGGATCAATCAGACCTTTTTCAAAACAATCCCTTATAAAATGATGTCTGATCTCTATATGTTGGTCCTAGAGTGCTGGACTGGATTTTTGACAATGCAAAGAGCTGAAGCACTATCCATTAACAATGGAGTCTTAGTCTCTGTAATGCCATAATCCAAAAGTTGGTTTTGAAGCCAGAGTACCTGAGATGTACAGCTTGCAGCAGCAATGTACTCTGCTTCCGCAGTGGATGTAGCAACTGAGGTCTGTTTCTTGCTCTGCAAGAAATCAAGCAGTTGCCTAGGAATTGACATCCACCAGAAGTTGATTCCTGGTCAACTTACACCCTGCATAGTCACTGTCAGAAAAAGCAACTAATTTACCAGAATGTCTGGTAGAATACCATAAACTAGAGATGGAGTGCCTTGCAGATATCTAAAGATCCTCTTGACTGCAATCAGATGAGACTCTTTAGGTGCAGCCTGAAATCTAGCACAAACACATGTAGCAAACATAATATCTGGTCTAGAAGCTGTTAAATACATCAAGGACCCAATCATACATCTGTAAAGTGTTTCATCAACCACTTTACCTTTCTGATCTGAGTCCAGTTGTGTGGTGCTGCTCATGGGAGTAGAACAGGGCTTACAGTTTTGTAAATCAAACTTTTGCAAAAGATCTTTTGTATATTGGATTGATGAATAAAAATTCCATCAGCCTTTTGTTTGATTTGCAACCCCAGAAAGAACTGTAATTCTCCCATGGCACTCATTTCAAACTTCTGTTGCATCAACTTTGTAAAGGCATCACACAACTTTGGATCAGAGGATGCAAAAATGATATCATCTACATAAATTTGAACAAGTAGATTATGCTGCCCAGCTTTCTTAATAAATAAAGTCTTGTCTATGGAGCCTCTAGTGAAATTGTTTTCCAGAAGAAAGTTTGATAATGTCTCATACCAGGCTCTGGGAGCTTGTTTTAACCCATAAAGAGCTTTATCAAGCTTATACACCAATTAGGATGTTTATTGTCCTCAAAGCCTGGAGGTTGACATACATAAACCTCTTCTTTAACTTTTCCATACAAAAATGCACTTTTGACATCCATTTGAAAGACTTTAAGTTTTTGATAAGCAGCATAAGCTAAAAACAATCGAATTGCTTCCAGTCTGGCTACAGGGGCAAGGTTTCATCATAATCAATACCTCTTCTTGTGCAAACCCCTGAACAACCAGTCTGGCCTTGTTCTAACAATAAGCCCATTTTCATCAGTTTTGTTCCTAAACACCCATTTAGTGCCTATTGCACACTTACCTGGAGGTAGAGGAACCAGTTCCCACACTTGCTGTTTCTTGAACTGAAGAAGCTCAAGCTGCATGGCATCAACCCATCCATTGTCCTTTAAAGCAATGTGATAATTCTTTGGCTCTTGCTGACTGATGAAGAGAGCATAGAAGAAGAAATTTGACAATTGACTTCTTGTTGATACTCCAGCAGTGATATCACCAATGATTTGAGACATAGGGTGATTCTTCAGATCTTGATACACAATGAGATCTGTGCAAGTGTTTGTAGCCGGTTCAGCAGCAACAGATGGTGATGGTGAATCATTTCCTTGAAACCAATCAGTGGATGGTAATTCAAAGGAAGTTGAATTCGAAGAAATCTCATCAGCATTTGTTGTGGATGGTGCTACTGGCGCTACAGGAACATCAGGTCTAGTTGAGTCAGGCAGCTGATCACTAAACCTAAAGAGGTGAGTACTGCAATCATCATCATCATCAAGCAGTACCACCAGGTGGTGAACTGTTGACAGGAGCAACAGCAGGAGTTTGATAGGGAACATATTGCAGTATGTCCAAATCAAATAACTCCACAGGACTTTGTGGAATCTTGTCCTTTGGAGATTCATTAAACTTAACATGTAGAGTTTCTTCAACCATCTTTGTTCTGCAGTTGAAGACTCTGTATGCCTTGCAAGTAGATGAATAACCAACAAAGTATCCTGCATCCACCTTAGGATCAAATTTGTGGAGTTGATCCTTTGTGTTGAGAATAAAACAGGGACACCCAAATGCTTTGAAAAATGAAATCAGAGGAGCCAAATGATGGAGAACTTCATATGGAGTCTTCATCAACCTCTGATTTACTAAAACTCTATTTTGCACATAACAAGCTGTGTTGACAGCTTCGGCCCCAAAGGTCAATGGCAAACCTGAGTCAGCCAGCATGGACCTTGCAGCTTCAATGAGGGTCCTGTTCTTTCTCTCCACTACTCCATTTTGTTCTGGAGTCCTTGGAATGCTGAACTGCCTTTTGATTCCCTTTGAAAGATAGAAGTCATCAAGTGTATGATTTCTGAACTCAGTTCCATTATCACTCCTAATACACTTGACTGGAAGGGAATACTGCTTCTCAATGTACAGCACAAAGTGGATAATCTTCTGAGCAGCCTCATCCTTTGAATGTAGAAAGAAAGTCCATACAAATCTGGAGTAATCATCCACAATTACCAGACAGTATTTCTTCTTTGCCATGCTCATTACTCTCACAGGACCAAATAGATCCATATGCAGTAATTGCAAGCAGGCAGTGGACTTGGACACTTCAATAGGAGGAAATGAAACCTGTGCTGTTTTCCTTTTAAACAAGCAGTGCATGTTTCATCACAGTGGAACTCCTTTATTGGTAAGCCTCTGACTAAACTATTGTGGCTAAGCTGATTCATGTTTTTGAGATTGACATGACCAAGCCTCCTGTGCCACAGTTTAGATTCTTGAAAAGAGGCTTTGGAAAATAGGCAAGGATTGCCTTTGAGATCTATCTTCTTAGAGAGATCTAAGGCATACACTCTTCCTGTCCTGTTGGCTTTCAGGAGAGTGTGATCATCCAACACCTTGTCAATCAAGTGCAAAACTTTGGATGACAGAATCCTACAGTTTTGACTTGTGAAAAGGGCAACATGGCCTTTATCACACATTTGACTGACACTCAAGAGGTTGTACTTGAGATTTTCCACATGATTAACATCATCAAATTTGATTTCTCCATTGGAGACAAAGCCCTTACCGATGATGTAACCCCTAGCATCATTGCCAAAAGAGACAAATCCCTTCTTTCTTGAGAGTAGTCATGAAGAAGAGAGATGTTCCCAGTCATGTGCATAGATCCCCCACTGTCTACATACCAGATGCTACTTTGGCATGTTGAAGAACCCTGCAATAATAAACAATCAGTTAGTTTTAGAGACCCAAACCTTTTTGGTTTTGGGCCTGGTCTCATATAGATGGTAAACTAACATGTTTATTGTAACAACAGCCTGAGAAGAAGAAGATGGTGTAGAAGAGGAGTCCTTTGGCTTAGACCTCCTTTTCTGTGGTTTCAACATAGGAGAATCTAGTTGGTTAACTCTACCCAACAGATGTTGTACCATCATCACCAGCTGTGTCTGATTTTGTGATAAAGCTTTCAGCTCATCAGACACATTGCTAGTGGAGTTAGATAAGGTCCTATGTTGCACCTCTTCTTTTGAGCACCCTCAGCTGTCACCTGTTTAACTCCTTCCTTTTTGAATTGTTTTAAGGACTTAAGGGTTACAGGATTTGATGTTGCTGATACAAATGTGGTCTCAAACTCAGTTTTCATTTTTACCATTTTCTCATTTTTTTTTCTTTTTTTTGTTGAGTTGGAACCTCTTTTGTACCAACAATCATCTGTAAGATGATTGAACAAACCACATATTTCACATGGTTTTTCTTCTCATCTTAGGTTGATCATAAACTAAAGATGGTGAAGCAACAGAAGACTTGTTCTTCAATGCTTTGGAAGCATTGGTTGCTTTCTTGACATCCTCTTTAGTAGCCTTCAAACTCTTTCTACTGCCAGTTTTCTTCTCTTCAGTGCTGACAGCAGTTGAAGTTTGAACTTCAGGTGTTAAATCCTGCTCTCCAGTCCTTTCAGGACCTTCAGGATTAACTCCTGAGTTGATCAACTTATTGATCATGTGAATGTCAGCATTTGGACCATCAACATCAGCTGATAGGTTCAAGGAGGACTTGATGCTGACTGCTACTTCTGATTGTGCTGTATCAGAAGGTAGATCACATGATTTGATGGATTGGTTATCACTCTCACCATCAGATTCTACCTCTGCTTGGGGTAAAATCTGTAGGTGGAGCAGTGTGATTGTAGCCAATGCCAAACTTCACATTTGAAGCAGATTGCTTACTAAGAAGCATTTCAAAACCTTTGCATGATTGTACCCATCTATCACACTCGACCTGGGTAACTGCAAGGGTTTCTTTGAGATCTTTGTACTTTCTAGAAGTACATCTTCTCTAGCCTTATCATCAATTATTTTGCAATTCAGTTTATAAACCTCATCATTTTTATCTTTGAGCACAAACTCAAACTCAGCTTTGTTTTTGGAAATTATTTGTTCTAGCTCAATGTTCTTATTAATTAAAGCTACATTTGCTTCTCTAATGGAAGCAAATGCTGCTATGCATTGTTCAGAACATAATTTGGCTTTTGCCTCAGAGGATACCTGTGATACCTGAGGTGTAGAGGCATTGGAAGATGAAGTATCAGCAGACTCCAAAGCCATAAGAGCTAGATTCCCAAAGGACTGTCACCACCATGTTGACCAGCACCTGAGAACAGTTGATCATGACCAGACAAGTCATCTGGTAAACTGCTCCAGTCAACAACTCCTGGGGTGAAGAAGCTGTGTTGTTGAGATGAAGGTTGTTGATGAGATAGGGAAGGCTGAGGTTCTGGTAATGCATGAGGTTGTGGTGTCATAGGAACTTGAACTTGATTTGACTGTGGCATGTAATAACAGGGTACTGATATGGCATTTGGCCCTGAGGAACAAAATATGCCGGAGATTGTTGTTGGATGATGACTAGATGTGACAGGATGTTGCCCTCTGTGTTGTTGACTATTGCCAGGAAAAGTCACAAAGGGTGCAGTAGAGTTAGATCCAGTTGATCTACACTCTCTTGCAAAGTGTCCAAGCCGTTGGCATTTGTGACACCTCAACTTGCTCTTGTCAAAACCAACTTTGGTTTTGCCAGAGAGTCCTGGGAATTTTCTTCCAGTTCTTTTGTAGAACTTCTGAGATCTGATATTTATCAAGGCCATTTGGCTCAAAATATCCATCTCTTCTAAGTCATCATCAGCAATCCCCTTGAGATCATCCATAATGAAACATAATTGTCATTATTACATCCAGTGAACTGACCATCAACACTTACAAATGCAGAATTAGAAGTGCTCGAAGAGAAATTAATATGCTCATCATACTGGCATTCAGATGAAGCATATTCTGACTCATGACCCACCAAGGCAGTGTGCCTTGTATAAAGTCTTCAGTGAGCTTTCCAGATGAAGACAGCTTTCTCTTCTGTTCTATCTCTCTCTCAAAAGTGAGCAATTTCCCATGGAGGTTGGGAGAGATAGTTTGTCCAAACTTGCACTGGAGCGTAGGACAATAGTATATGTGTCCCATCTCTCAGGCAGTGATCTCAGAAATCTGTTATTCATCTGAATATTGGTGTATTCAAGTTTGACCATTTTTAGTTCAGAGATCAAACAAGAAAACCGCTCATATTGTTGAGTCAGTGTCTCGCCCTTTCTATGAGAGAATGTCTCATATTGTTGGGCAAGAATTTCTCTATTATTTGCCAAGACCTCATCTGTTCCTCCAAATTGTTCTTTCAAAGCAATCCAGAGGTCATGGGCAGTTTCATGATGCATTAGCCCAGAATAGATTTCATTGGGCAAAGCCATGGCCAGAATTCCATGGGCTTTTGCATCAATCTCAAGCAACTTCTTATCCTCATCTGAGTATTGCTCCCTCCTCTTCGGAACCATTTGATTGGTTTCCGGGTTATTCACCATAGGCTTGTGTGGACCATGTACCACTGATGTCCAACACCCTGCGCTGTTAACAGACAGGTGATGGAGCATACGTCTTTGCCATATGTTATACTCATTCCTAACCAGCATAGGAGGCTTGGTTGAGGAACCAGTATTGTGAGGATCATTGGAGGGAGTGGTCATTTTCAGTTCAAAAACAGTTTAGTTCAAGTTTTAAAAAAGTTTTAGACAAACCACAACAAACTCAATGAGAACCAAGAAAAAGATCTCAGGATGAATGAGCAGAAATACAGAAAATTCAATCTCTATAACCGTTTCTTGCAAAAACAAAAGCTAATTCAATCAAACTTGGATCTTGAATAGCAGTTTCAATGATCAATTATTAGATCGATCAATGATTAACCTGCTCTGATACCATTTGACAGGATCAGTGATCACAAGTTTGATGTTTCAAAATATAAAGCAGCGGAATACAAACACGAATTAGACAAATTGTAGCAAGCTAACGATATATGTGAGCATTAAGATCGCATACAGTTATAGGGAGAGAATATGTATTTATGATTTCTAGGAATGTTTATAGATGAAGAATATTTCTAATCGAATCAATCATTCATTCCATTCAATTCCTCATTTCATTCAATGATTACAATAGGTTGTCACTCCTTATATAGAGTGCAACAGTCACTGCTGTTATCACGGAAAGTGACAACTGGCAGATCCAATACAGAAATAACTAATTCTTAACAAACTACTGAAATGTTCACAACTACTGAGAACATATCAGCAAGTTAAGTACAAAATATAAAACTACTGAAACTACAACGACTGAAGAACAAGCTCTTCAGTCGTTTTACAAAACTACTGAAACATAGAAAATAAAACTACTGATATCACAACTACTGAAGAAGTACTCTTCAGCAGTTGTGACAAACTACTGAGGCTTCAGTACTTGATCTTCAGACTTTGACCTTCAGGTGTTTCATCAGCTGATGACTTCAGTAGATATCATCAGCTGATGTCTTCAGTCTTTGTCTTCAGACTTTGTACATCAGTTGTTGATCTTCAGCACTTGTGAACTCTTCAGCTGTTGTACTTCAGTACTTTGGTCTTTCAGCTTCAGCACTTGTGTTCTTCAGCTGTTGTACTTCAGCACTTTGGTTCTTCAGCTGTTAAGGTCTTCAGCACTTGATCTTCAGCTGTTGAAGTCTTCAGCACTTGTCAAACTACTGATGAGGCTTTCAGCAGTTGTTGTGATACCGTGTGGGACTTAGAGGTTTTCTGATCTTGGCTCATTGGTTCTTTTGGTCCAAATAACTACACACACTATTATTATTTGATGTTATTAACAAACTTAATAACATACAAATAATGTCGATGACAAAATATCCATACAAGTGTTTCTATCTCACATACAATTTATTTAGAAAAACCCATTTTAAAATTGGTGTAATTATTTAATTGCATGATCATATCATCAATTAAATATTATCGTGTTTCCAACTGTTATTGGGTATGACCTGACTTGGATCATAAGTACTAACACATCAAATGTTCTATGTGTCTTGGGCATAAAATCAACAGTGTAATCTTTGTAATTTCTCTTAATAAGGAATTAGGAAGTTTTTAATGTTAGTTAGCTCAATAGTATCTTCTTCGTTGTTGATTCTCTATAACTCTAATTGAGAGTACTCTAATGAATCATTTTATGTTTATGATCTTGTTTGATTCTGATCTTTCTTTTTAGACAATAGATTGAATCTATTGTTTCATCAACAAGTGGTATCAAAGCCACAATTTGACTCCGTAACAAAGAAGGTGATCTGAAATTGAAATTAAGGTTTAAGACGGTGTTAATGAAGTATGAGATTGAGATGTTTGATGGGAAAGAATGACCTTGGTTATGGAGAGTCAAGATGAAAGCATTTCTTTTCCATTAAGGAATCGTGGATGTGTTCACAATAACTCGACCAAGCCAGAAAAAGTCCTAGAATTTAGCTCTATGCTCTATGAGGGTGAGTGGAGAAGAATGATTGCCAGCCACGTTAAATGAGAAGGAAAAGAAAGACATTTGGAAAAGCGTATAGTGAGAGAATACTAAGTTTTAGAGATCGAGTTCTAAGGGAATGTTAAAGGAGACTTTGGCTACTGGATTGTGGTCTAAGCTTGAGAGTATATATATGAATAAATCTTTGGAAAATTGACTGTACTTGAAGAAAAGGCTATACACTTTCCAAATAGGGGTTGGTAAGTCACTCAAAGATCATACTGAGGAGTTTAATAAGTTGGTACCCGATCTTGAAAACATTGAAGTTGAGTTGGTAGATGAGGATCAAACCATAATAGTTTTGCCATCATTACCATTAACATATGAACATTGTATGGACACACTAGAGTTTGGTAGAGAGTCCTCTCCATGGAGGAGGTCCTTGTTGCTTTGAAATCAAGAAATTTGAAGAAGAGATCAAATGAAAAAAGAACATACTGATGGACTTTATGCAAGGAGATGTTCGAAAAAAAGAGGCCAGAAGCCAATGATGTTCATTTGATCAAAGTCAAAGGGAAAAAGAAGATATTATGTGTGTAACTCAGATAAGCACTTCAAGAAATATTGTCGAGAGTAGAAGAGGAAAAAGGGAGAGTGTCATACTCCTACAAATCTGAGTAGTCAACAACAAGAGGCGGCTGGAGATGAGTATGATAGTGTAGATTTATTGATGATCTCAAAAGAAAGTAACATTCAAGAATGGTTATGGATTCTAGATGTTCCTATCATTTGACCTCAAATCCACAATCCTTTACTATACTCAATATTTAAGACCTTAGGACAGTGCAATTAGGTGATACTTAACCTTGTTCAATCAAGGGGTTTGGTACAATCTCACTTAAATTGAGGAATGGGACAAGGTTTGTTGTAGCAAGGGTAAGGTTCATTCCATAGTTAAAGAGAAACTTATTGTCTCTTAGGTCATTTGAAAAAGAGGGGTGTCATGTTAATTTGTCAAATCGTAAAGCTAAGGTAATGATAGGGTCAATGGTGGTATTGCCTGGCACTAGAATGGACAATAACATCTATCTTCCAGATGAAAACATCACAACAGGTATAATACTAGTGAATGTGGCTGCTAAGAACCTTGTTATGACATGGCATAAAAGAATTAGCCATATCAGTGATTAGAGCTTGCTAGAATTAAGGAAACAAGGGTTATTGGATTTCAAAAGTGCAGTATAGGGTTTTTTGAGCACTACATTATTGGTAAATAACATAGAATCAAGTTCAATAAAGTGATGAGTGCAATAAAGGGGTGTTGGATTATATCCACGCTGACCTATGGGCCCTACAAGGGTTGTATCTTTAGGTGGAGCTAAATATTTCTTATCCATCATTGATGATTCCTCAAGAATGATTTAGGTTTATATTTTAAAGAGCAAAGATAAAACTTACATTATATTCAAAGAACTGAATATGCAGATGGAAACTCAAACAAAGAGGAGGGTCAAGAAACTAAGAGCTGACAAGGATTGGAGGTTTTGTAGAAACATGTTTATTGAGTTCTACGAAGAACATGGGATAGCAAGACTTTTGACAGTTCTTGGTAACCCTTGTCAGAATGGATTAATGGAAAGGATGAATAGAACGCTAATGGATAAGGTGAGATGTATGTTATCAAATGCAGGGTTGCCAAATATATTTCTAGTAGAAGTTGTTTCAACTGTAGCTTACTTAATAAATAGGTTCCCACCAATGCAATTTGTTTAATGATACCTATGGAGAGTTTAGTTAATCTTTGCTAATTTTTACGTAGTTAAGGGAAGTTGAGGGACTAAATGTGTAATCCTTGTATTTTCTTCTTAATAAGGAATTAGGAGGTTGTTAGAGTTAGTTAGCTCAATATTATCTTCTTTGTTGTTGTATTCTTTGTAACTCTAATTGAGAGTGATCTTAATAAATTATTAGTTTGTTCATAATCTTGTTTTGATTCTGATCTTTCTTTAATAGCCGATTAGATTGAATTCCAACGGAAGGAATTTACGGCCGCATTGGTTCAACGTTTAAAGTCTAAAGAGTTGGAATCATCGTAAGGACTTCTAGGGAAACTCAATCAATCTTCCTCCGTTACTGATTGTCAATATCAAGGAAATATCCAAAAGATCCATGGTATCCACTCCTCCCATTCTAATTATTTGTTTAATTTCTAGACTCTACCCCTCACCTTGTAATTATTTGTTATATTTAGACTCAGAGTTTAAATTTTATGATCGGTGATTATCCATCGATAATGGCAATAAAAGATGCAATGGAGACAACCTAGATGCATCAAAACCATATTAATTTGGAACGGGGCTTGGGCTAGGTACAATTGGGTACTTCTATAAACATATTCTCCCGACTCCTAAATCTCCCATACTACGCACCACCTATCTCCCACCATAAAGGTCCCCCTAAATTTCCTCCACCATCATCGGTTTCCGACGCCTTACCCCATAAAGATGGCGCTCAAGCACACTTAGGGCCTTTTTTATCAATGATGATCTAGTAGCAGATGTAGGATCTAGTAAAACTCAAATTAACTTACAGTGAGATTCAGTTTTGGCTGATCAATTACAACTGGATAAGGTTAAAACACACCTGTCTATCTCTTATAATGATTTATTTGGTGGTTGTATTACTTCTACCCTTCATTTTAGCATTTCTATGTAGTTTAAATCAGTTTTAGATTTTATTAATGGTGGAAGTACCACTATTTTGTGTAGATCCGTATGGCTTCATACTTAACCTGTCAATCGAAGCTAGTACTCCTTTTTCGATTCACTTTGGTAGCGACAAGCTTCTTCCATGTTTCAGCTAGGCTAAACAAGTTCCCTTGGCCATTAAGTTGAAATCTTGTCCTTGGGTTTTCTTATCTCTCGACACTTGGTGTGGTTATCATCAATTATGCTTTCGGATGTTTTCAGTTTGGTTATAATGGCAGTCGGGTGGCATGGTAGGGGATAAAGTCCTAGCCATTCAACCCATTCAGTTTAATAGATTACGACATCTCACACACTCTTATTGTATTACTGAACTCTTCCATTTAACGTTATCTAATTTGATGTTCCAGGATCCAAGTGCCAGACTTGTTGATTTACAATTACAGTCATGCTTCACCCTAATTGGGGGATAAAGTCCTAGACATTCAAACTATTTAGTTTAACAATTACGACATCTCACACAATCTGATTCTATTACTAACCTCTTCCATTTAACTTTATATAATATGACGATCTAGGATCCAAGTGCCAGACTTGCTTATTTACAAAAGCAGTCAGTGCTTCAACCTACTTTGGGTCTACTCACGACTCCTTCTCATCATCATGTTATTACCCTCCTTCCTAATTGTAGCTCTGTCTTAGTCCACCCTACTGCCATCGCTATTTTTGAAAACAAGAAATTGAAAATTTGGTTTTTTAGATACTATCCCAAAGCCTTAATCACTCAAGTACCAGTTCCTTGTCCTTGCCAATATTATTAATTCGAAAAAAAGACATGTTAGGTCTAAATCCATTGTATAGCCTTAGAACTTTAATCATGATTTGTAATAAACTCTTGTACATCTTATTCTTTTGTATGTAATGAATGTTAAAGGTTAATCCCATTATGTGTTGATTTATGTATGATTACATGAACAATAGTATATTTAGTCAATATTCTAAATTGACTAAGTGTAAGAACTTTCTACAGAACCACAACTTGTACTTCCGTAGTTTTTCTATGGTAAAAGCAAAGGATTCGTGGATCCGAGGATCTTCTATGGATGAACAACTTGCTATGGATGAAGTCCAAGTGATATCTCCTACGGAAGGCAAATCTTCTACTAAAGACCAAAGATCTATTGAAGACAAAGTGTTGTGGAAGATCAACATTTGCATGTACTTCACTAAGTACATCAACTCAACAAGTCAAACACTAAATGATGTCATAAAGTCAACTCCCACAAATGAATTTAAGTTAGTCAGAAAATATCACATTAGGATATTCTCTGTGTCACTTTCTTACCTAATAAGAAAGTTACTATTACCCTAACAGTAACTCTCAGTGCCTATAAAAGCAAGGCATGGGATCACACATTAGGTTATCCATCATTACACCAATCAGAAATTAATCAAATCAACAACCCTAGCAACCACTATCAAAAACCATCAATCAATATATACCAAATTCATTAGTATCATAGCAATATTAATCATCAATTCAATTGTAATCATTAGTTAATGATAATGAAAATCATTTGAATCAAACTCGCTGTTTATTTTTTATATTCGTTTGGTTTTTCATTATTAGTTCGAATTGTCTTCATATTATTTCATATTACAAATGTTATTTCATCATCAATTGATTAAAACTATGAACAGTGGTAATTCCATGATCATTGTTCATTAGATCTAACCTGATAATTCCCTATTGAAAATCCTTGGACTCACAAGACGGGACATGACAATTTTCTTTCGACTACCAAACTCTTAATGCACTCACTACCCGTGACTACTTCCTTATTTCATCCATTGATGAGTTATTAAATGAACTTTATGGTCTTAATTTTTTTCGCTAAACTTGACCTTCTTGTCCGTTACATCAAATTCGCCTCAAGGAAGTCGATATACCCAAATTAGCCTTTCGCACCCACGATGGGCACTACGAAGTGTGGGTAATGCCTTACGATCTTAGTTGCTCCATCCACTTTCCAACACCTCATGAATGATATCTTTCATCTATTCTTTTGTAAGTTTGTCCTTGTTTTCTTCATTGAAATACTTATATATAGGTAGACTAAGACTTCTCACCTCTCTTATGTTAGCCCTGTTCTCCAAACACTTCTGGATACTAAATTGGTAGGAAAATGTTTGAAATATTTCTCTTGTCAAACCAGGGTGGCTTACTCAGACCATTCACATCTATTGATGGGTGGAGGTTCACCTGACAAAAAACTAGTAGTATTCTAAGATGGTCAGCATCATCTATTATTTATCATGTTCGCATCCTTGTGGGACTTGCTTGTTATTAGCATCATTTTATCTAGAATAAGCCACTATTGTGAGGTCATTGACTGATTGTGAATAATGACCGTTTTGTATCGACTCATGTTCTAGCTACCAAAGCTTTCATTACTCTCAAATAACTTTTGAGATCCACTCATGTTCTCAATTTCATGACTTTACTAATTCGTTTACGATTAAACATCATGCTTATGATACCGATTTTGGTGTTACTTTCATCATGTTTTTAGTCAAATATTAAGTTCTCATATGTAGCAAGATTCAACATATCAATCAAAGATGATTTCTATAAACCAGGTCATTTATGGCGTCAATACTTACTCGGATGATGGTTTGTTATGGTTACCGACCAACAATAATTACGTAACCTTAGTGAATAGGTAATCTAAACTATCGATCAACATATATGCCGGTAAGCTTCTTGGGTACGATTTTGATATCGTTTATCACCCACATAAACAAAACACTGCCGCTGAAGCCATATCTAACGTTCATATGTTTTCACTATTTTCAGTTTCAAGTCAAGATTAACTTTCCTACCAGATTTATGCCTTGCTGTCTAAACAACCAATAGTTACTTCACATTTTCGGAAGTCTTCTTCAAGATCCCACTCAATTTCAAATTACACTTTTAACACTGGTCTTATCTTTTTTATCCCACTAGGCATGTGTAAGGATGTGTAACAACCTATTACTCATTACCAAATTTTCCAACAAATGAAATCCTCTAGTTTATTTCCTACCCAAATTGTTTTAGGAAAGCATTTTCTGGACTTATAATAGGACTTCATAACTTTTGGTAAAATATTTATCAAGGTCATGTTGATAGCTATCCAATATAGACACTTTATTGACTTACTACTCTTTCACTAGTTCCACTATGGATGAGATATTTATTAATGAAAGTTTTAGGATCATGAGATTCTTATATTGTCATGAATAGAGATCCTCATTTTATGTTTGAATTTTGGAAAAACTTGCATCGATCCTAAGGTACTAATCTCTTTTAGTACCACCTACCACTCTCAATCTAACAAGTAAACCGAGCCCACAAAGAAATACCTTGAAATGTAATTATGATATTATGTGTGTTACCAACTATTCAAAAGCTCATTAATAATTTTACATTCGGAAGAATTTTGGTACAATACCTCATACCAAACAACATATAAGATTACTCCTTTTGTGGTTTAATAGGTGTCCATCCACCTATAGTACCTATACATCCGTGACTCTTCTGGTAATCAACTAATTGACACCCATTGTTGCAACAAGATGAATTTTATCCTTCTTAAGCGTAATCTTTCTCAAGCTCAAGAGCATATGAAAGCCAAAGCTGATAACACTACTAGAATCCACCAGAATCTGCAATTCTAAGCAGGTGCATGTGTTTATGTCAAGTTCCAGCCTATCTTGAGGGATCTGTTTAGCTGCAACACCATTATAAATGGGACTTAAGTATTTTGGACCATACGAATTGGTGTATTAAGCTGGCAATGTTGCCTGCAAGTTGGCTCTTCCGGACGCCGCTAAGATTCCCAATGTTTTCCATGTGTCCCTACTCTACAAGTGTATCTGTGCTCTAGTATGCAGGGATGTAGTGATGAATGATATGTAGATCGTATGCCAAGTTTAGAGAGAATGATAATCTGATTATGAAAACGTTATGTTACAAAATGAAAGTGATCTAGAGTATTTATATACACAGTTTAACGGTAACTACTAACGGTGTTAACATAACCACCATATAGTGACTAACAGTATTAGTAGTTAATCTAGTTGGGTCTAGGGTTAACTTGAGATTGTTGGGTCGGTAATTAAATTAATCCAATAATTTCCCCCTTAAATGTAACATGCTTCAACCTTGCGACTCCTAGCAAGCTTCTTATTCATCAAACTTCTTCCTTGGTAGTGCTTTAGTTAGAATATCTGCCTTTTGTAGCGAGCCACTAACATATTCTACGGTATCTTTTCCTCTTTTACATATTCTCGCATATAGTGATATCTTGTATCTTTGTGTTTGCTTCTCCATTGAATGAATGGATCCTTCATTAGTAGTATAGTAGATTTGTTGTATAATTTTAGTATGATCTTGTCTTGTTGCCATCATGTTAGTTCACTTAAAAAGCTCCTAGCCAAATTCATTGACATACTACCAAGTTGCTCAATAAATTCTGATTCACATGATGAAAGTGTGATTGTTTCTTTTTTGTGACTTGCCCATGACATTGGTGCATAGTTAAAGTAGAAAACTATTCTAATTATGCTTTTACCATCATCAGGGTCTGTTCGATACGGCTATCACTGTATCCTAATTTTTGCTGCCATTTTCTTTATAGGTAATTCCATAGTCTAGTGTTCCTTTAACATATCTTAATAGCTTCTTTGAGCTTGTATGTTCTCTTTCTTAGGTGTTGACATATATCTACTTAACATTCCAACAATGAATTTATGTTAGGCCTTGTATGAGTGAGGAGAGAGACTTCAAATTATTCTCTAAATTATATTGCATTTACGGATTCATTTTTCTCAAACTTGACATTATTGTTCCTGGTTCCATTGGGTACGTTGTTGGATTGCAATCATCCATTTTGCCTTTTGTAGTATTTCAAAGCGTAGTTTCTTTGATTTATTGTTATTCCCTTTGAATCTTGTGTGGCTTCGATTCCTAAGTAGTAGTGTAGTAAACCTAAGTCACTCATGTCAAATTGATTCTTCATTTCCTTTAAAAGTTGATGATGTCTTTCTGTTTCTCTTCAGTAACTAATAACCATCTACATAAACTCCAATAATTAATTCAGACTTGTTCCGTTGTAGATTGATTGTTCTTGTGGACACTTCGAAAAACCTAGTTCCTTCAAGGTCTTGTCTAGTTTCACATTCCACGCTCTAGGTGCTTGTCATAATCCATACAATGCCTTTGTAGTTTATAAACCTTAGTTTCCTTTCCTTTCTTTACAAAACCTTCGGGTTGAGTAACATACGCTCTTCTTTCAATCTTCATTTAGAAAAGCAAATTTTACATCCAAATGATGTTTTCTCTGCTGGAAGGCTAAATTAAACTTATAGCTTAGCTTCCATCTTGCAATCTGTGTAGATACTTCATCGAAGTCAATAACATGTTGTTGGATGTAGCCTTTGCTACTAGTCTTGCTTTATATTTAGTGATCTTTCCCTTCTCGTCTTTTTGATCTTCAATATCCATTTAATCCTATAGCTTTTTGTCCTACTAGAAATTCTATCAAAATCCATGTCTTATTTTTCTTCTTATTGAGTTGATTTCTTCATCCTTCATAGTCTTTTCCCATTTGAGTCACTTAATGCTCTTTAACAGTATAGTGGGTTACACCCCTTAAGAGTTAGTAGATACTATTTCTACTTTGATTCTTCAGCGCAAGTATGTGTTAAACTTGCATACTCTTTCTCACGTGCAACAACATACCGATCAATGATTGTGAAATGGCAAAGGTTACAGACTGATGAAGTACATGGAGAAAAATTATCATCTTTGTGCCATTTTCCTACCTTTCACCTTGAGGACAAGGTGGTTACCAATGGGGAGTAATGTTGTAAGTTAAATGGGCCAATCTAATCCAATCATGGATCCAAAAACAGCAACCCACATATCATCCCTAATAGAAATGAGAAGAAGCTCACGCTGAGGATAATTCAGTCAAAATCAAGGGGTAGATTTGACACATTATTAGTTTGTTTCAACAAACTCAGGAAGAAATGATGAAAGGATATGTGAGGAATTGTGGGAATGAGATTTGTGATTGGTTAATTGTATTCTTTTTCCCATCCCCTTTGAATTCTTTTTTTCTCATCTCCTACTTTTGGATCCAAATACAACAAACTCTATCATTTGTTGTTAATTGGTGTTTGATTATTCTTCTTGTAGTATTTAACATAATCACACTATGACAGTCGCAAAGAAAAAAATGGTGTTGCCATCTGAATAGTGATCATATCGTTTGACAACAATATGACAGAAAAACCTATGATTTCCCGTATGAAATACTCCTTTGTGTTGAAACAATATCAACGAGTCAACATGTTGAATAGTCACGATTTAGGAGAAGTTTATTATTTCATAAATGGCAAGTTTGTGATCATCTCTTATTCAGATACATTCTAAAACTTAAGAAAAAGGTTTTCTTGCTCAAAACATTGATTTACCATGAGGAACAAGTCAAGTTAGTTAGAGATATTTCTTATGTATACGATATATTCAAGGATAAAATCATTTTCTTTGAAAACATAAATTCTTAAATCTATCGAAACATGAGTATATGAAGAATTGTGATGCCTGAACTTGTGAAGATCGGGGACCCAAGTACAAGTGTATCTTTTTGTTGGGTTTGCAAGAACATAAAACGTAGTTTAACCATTTAAACTTTCAGAAAACGCAGCGGATAATCTTAGTTTTTGAATGATTTTCAAAACTGAAATATATGTTCTTAAGGTGACCATATTAGTGTATAAAACAAACCCATTTTACAAGGATCATTTATGTGAATAGACAAGCAAAGAAGACATAAAACGAGCATTATGGACAGCCATAAAGAAGCTGCCATAAACTACCTTGCAGCAGCAAAACAAGATCGAAATAGATGAAGATGATGATGCTTTGGGGACTAATCTTCAAAAGAGAAGGCCTCAATCCGTGATACCCCAAGCCCTTCAAACACCTTGCTTGTTAGGTTGCTACACCCAAAAGAACCTCTTCTTTTGCTTCACTAGAACTCGGAACTTCAGCCCCAAACTTTCTGCTTCAAGGCGAAATCAAGCAGCCAAGTTGAGAGAGTTTTAGTGTGTGTGAGAGAGAGAGTCTTAGGAGAGTGATTGTGGTGTGTTGCATAGTTAAGTCATGCAAGAACCAAGACAAAAAGGGGTTCTCCCAATGTCCTTGGGCGGCCGCAAGTTTTAAACCAAAACAAATTTCCACACTTTTATTTTGTATAAGTTGCACCCTTTTATTAATCATGTTGTAAAATTAAAACCTAGTTGTAATTTTATAACACAACACTCTTTTATAATCATTATCTAACCATTTTAAATAATGAAACAAATAAATCTCTCTTGAACAAAATCATCCATATAATTTTGTTCTAACACAAAAGCAATATTTAGAAAACCAATTTTCTAAATTAGGTGTCTATATTTGTTGCATGATCCTATCATTAAACAAATATTTGATGGTGTTTGTCTAACTTGTTATTGGGTATGACCTAACTTGGATCATTACGCACTAACACATCAATCTTATATGTGTCTTGGGCATATAAGACCCAATAATCTCCTACTTGCACAAGATTCATAGAAGATTGATGTAAGTAGTAAATACCGCCTAACAACGGTTTACTACCCTTAATACGTATGACTAAGTGCCATTCAATAACATCATCCTCTTCAAGTACCATACTTGAAATGTTTTTTTAGGTGAATTAATCATCTATCCTTTTGTCACAGATGTCATGTTAAATCCAAGGACACAGAGTGATCATTCCTTGTTGATTTAACTTAATCAGGCCTTAGACATCTAAACTCAACGAATAAGAGGAACAAATTCCATCTTGATAACATACGTTTCTCACAACACCTCGTGTCATGCCTGAACATACCCTTATGCACTGTCCACTATTTCAGGACAATGAAGAATAAGCTCAAGGTATAACACTTGGTGAATATCAAAACCCAATATGTATCTCAGGTCTGAGGATACCAAATGATATTCGCCTTTACTCAAATTTACTTATGATCAATCAAAAGATTCCATGTAGTAATATTGAGATGCAGGTCTGTCCAATATTTGCATCCCACAAATATCCATGAACCTTGGTAGCAACCCATTGCTCTATATTCATCCTTATGTATATCAACCAATCCAATTTCATAATAGTCTTACCCTCACACTTGTTCCCACAAGTTTGAACGACTACGGACATTTAGAGTGAATATTTTACTCATGGATTAAACATGCTAAAATTGGAACATTAATTGAAACATTATAACCAAGTAATTTTATTCAAATAAAGAGTTCCACATATCCAAATACAAAATTACATATCAAATCCAATCACTAGAATATCGAAGTCCCATGGCACAAGTATGACCTTCATGCTTTGCCTTTTCAAGGAGCTTCGTGAGAGGATCCGAATGTTTTGATCTGTATGAACTTTGCGAATACATATCTTCCCTTTTCAACTTCATCTCGTATGCAGTTGAATCTCCGCTCAATGTGCCTAGTCTTTTGATGAGCACGAGGTTCCTTGATTGAGCAATCGCACCCTCGTTGTCATAAAAGATCTCTAGGGGGTCCTGAATGAAAGGGACAACCCCCAGATCGGCAATGAATTTCTTTAACCATGCAGCTTCTTGAGCTGCCAATGAGGGCGGCGTATTCTGATTCTGTAGTTGATAGAGCCACCACATCCTGTTGGAGCTTTTCAAGAGACTGCTCCTCCATTCAGAATGAAAATATATCCCAATTGTGACTGAGAATCATCATGATCGGGTTGGAAACTCGCATCCGTGTAACCCTTTAGAACGAGTTCCTCATTCACCAGATCCATAGATTAAGAACATGTCTCTTGTCCTCCTTAGGTACTTAAGTATGTTCTTAACAGCCATCCTATGACTGCTTCCAGGATTTTGCTGGTAACGGCTTGTCATGCTTAAGGCGCATGACACGTCTGGTCGAGTGCATATCATCGCATACATGATGGATCCAATAGCAGATGCGTATGGGATTGCCTTCATTTTATCTTGCTCATCCTTTGAGCTAGGACATTGAGTCGTACTCAATATTGTTCCTCTTTGAATAGGTACGGTACCTTTCTTAGAGTTTTCCATCTTGAACCTTTTCAAGATCTTATCAATGTACGCACTTTGATTCAAACCAATCAACCGCCTTGATCTATCCCTATAGATCTTTATTCCTAGAATATAGGCGGATTCACACAAGATCCTTAATGGAAAAACAACTTCCAAGCCAGGTTTTTACACCTTCCAAGGTTGGAATGTCATTTCCAAATAGTAGTATGTCATCAACATACAATACTAGGAAAGTTATTGTGCTCCCACTACCCTTCTTATACACACAAGCCTCATCAGCGTTTTTGATGAAGCCAATTTCTTTACTTCCTCATCAAAGCAGTGATTCCAGCTTCTCGATGCTTGTTTCAATCCATAGATGGATTTCTTTAACTTGCATACTTTATTAGGATGTTTTGGATCGACAAAACCTTCAGGCTGAACCATATAGACATCTTCCTCAAGATATCCATTTAGAAAGCGGTTTTGACATCCATTTGCCAAATCTCATAATCATAATGAGCACTATGGCAAACAATATTCTTATAGACTTTAGCATCGCAACAGGTGAGAAGGTTTCATCGTAATCAACCCCTTGAGTTTGAGTGAAACCCTTGCTACAAGTCTAGCTTTATAAGTATCCAAGTTTCCATGCATATCGGTTTTCTTCTTGAAAACCCATTTGCTTCCAACTACTTTTGAGTTAGAGGTGGAACAACCAAGTCCCATACTGATTGTCATGCATGGATTGCATCTCAACGCTCATGGCCTCGAGCCATTTGTCACAATCCGAATTGGACACTGCATCATGATATGTGGTTGGTTCATCTGAATCTACCACATAGCATCCATCCATGAAAAATCCGTATCTTTCAGGTGGATTACTAGTTCTACCACTTCTGAAACGTTTTTGTGTATTGATCAACCATATGATCATCTTCAACATCCTCATGTTGAGTGCTAGTTTCAACCAAATGTGCATCGGGTTGTGGTTCTTGATCCTCCTCAAGATCCACTGTTCTACTGCTAGTTCCTTCCATAAGAACTTGCTTCTAAGAACTCACCCTTTCTGGCCAACACACCTTTTGTTCCAGTGGGTCATAGAAATAATATCCCATAGAATCTCTAGGATATCCAACAAAGATGCACTTGGTGGATCTGACTTCTAACTTGTTTGGGGTGGGAGTCTTAACATAAGCCTCATAACCCCAGACCCTTAAGTATGATAGAGATGGAACCCTTCCATGCCATATCTCAAAAGGTGTCCTTTCCACCTTTTTGGTTGGGGCCATATTTAGAATACGGGCCGCGGAGAGCAGAGCGAAACCCCAAAATGATAGAGGTAATGTGCTCTAGCCATCATAGATCGAACCATATCCAATAAGGTTCGATTCCTCCTCTCAGACACACCATTATGTTGTGTGTTCCGGGTGGAGTGTTTGTGAGACAATCCCACAACTCCTAAGATGATCTTGAAAAACATCACTCGGTATTCACCTCCTCTATCGGTACGGAGAACTTTATTGACTTGTTAAGTTGATTTTCTACTTCATTCTTGAAGATTTTGAACATTTCAAAGGCTTCATCTTTGTGCATTAATAAGTACACATACCCATAGCGACTATAATCGTCGGTAAAGGTAATGAAGTATCTTTCACCATTCCTAGTCATGGCTTAAAAGGACCACATACATCCGAATGTATGATTCCTAATAAATCTTTTGCCCTTTCATTAGTTCCACTAAAAGGTGCCTCAGTCATCTTTCCTTGTAAACAAGATTCACATACATCAAATGAATTATATTCATTTGTTTTTAAAAGACCATTCTTTTGAAGTGTTTGTATACGTTTCTTGTTTATATGACCAAGACGACAATGCCAAAGATAGGTATCACTCAAGTCCAACTTGAGTTTCTTGGTGTTAGTATGGTACAATGAGCTATTTAGAGTATTTTCATGAGCCAACTCATAAATACCATTAATGGGAATGGCTTTAAAATAGAACATAACATACCATTAAAGAACATGAATATCATTTTCAATAAAGGACAATACATATCCAAATTGTTTTAACAGGGCTACAGAGAAAATATTCCTAGTCAAACTAGGAGCATACAAAACATTGTTCAAAATCACTTCCAAACCATTTGGAAGTTTCAAGATGTAGTCACCACGGGCTTTAACTTGAACTTTAGCCCCATTGCCCATATAGAGGCTTACATCCCCTTTCTTGAAGTCACTACTTCTTTTGAACCCCTGCAACAAATTGCAAATGTGAGTTCCACATCCGGTATCTAATACCCATGTGTTAGAGGATATCATGTTTAAATCAATATGGATCATGTATATTGTACCTGAGGTCTGCCCGGCATCCCTCTTTGCTTTCAACTCTTGGAGATGGACAGGACAATTCCTTGCCCAATGTCCAATCTCCCCACACTTGAAGCATGGGTCGTTAGTAGCAACCTTTTGCTTTTTCTCTTGTGGTTTGGGTGGCACCCTTGCCACCCCTTTCCCCTTTCCCCAAGCGGGTCCCTTGCCTTGGCAACTTTTGCCTTAGGTGCGGGACGAGGCCTTTATTGTTCCCACCTTCATTGATGGTGAGAACGAGTAAAACCATTTTACCCATGGCCGCCTCGGCAGTTTTGAGCATTGAGTGAAGCTCACCAATGCTTTTGTCCCAAGCATTCATGTGTAATTCATCACGAATGTCTCGAACCTCTTGGTAAGGCCATTCAGGATCAAATCCGTGGCAATTCCTTCGAGACGGGACAATTAAGCCTCTCGAGGCGGTCAATGTGACTTTTCATCTTAAGTACATAAGATGAAACAAATTGGTTGTCGTCCATATGACATGCATGGAGTGCTCGAACCGTTTCGAAGCGCTCAACCCTTGCTTGCTGTTGGAACGTTTCCTTCAGCTGGGTTATCATGTCGTAAGCTCCGTGGTGTTCATACTCCTTTGGAGATCCGGAGTCATGCTTGCAAGCATGAGACAAGACACTTGGACGGAGTCCTCAGTGTATTTCAGCCAATCGTTGTAGGCCTCCTCATCATCCTCGCTAGGTTGATCGGGGATAGGGTCGTCTAAAACATATGATCTTCTCTCTTGCTTGAGAACGATTCTCAAGTTTCGATACCAGTCGATAAAGTTGTTATGATTTAGACGTTCCTTTTGGAGGATCGCTCGTAGAGATTGGTTGGACGTGGATGAGTTATCGGAATTATCATTATGTGAGGCCATCTACAAAATTTAACAAAGTTTTATTTTAGTATTTTTGATATAGCCAATTTTAATAATTAATGCCTTTTAAGGCCATTTTACTATTAAAATCTAGAACCCAACATTATATTCAAATTGTGGTTAGGTGACCTTTATCCCACGATTTAAATTAATAAGGTGGTCAACGATTGACGGTTGCAACCATTTGCAACTTCTAGATGTATGGGATCGACCTTTAAACATCATATGTAAAGTCGGCACGTTAATCCCATCAACACCATTTGGAAACCATATTTAGGTGATCCATTTAACATGGTTTGCAAATCAAGTTACCCTACTTGCACACACGTGTGAGTTTACCCACATAAGTGGTTAGGTGACCTTCATCCCACCATGTGGTATCCCCACCTTAATCATAAGTTCCCTCTAAATGGTTAGGTGACCTTTATCCCATTAAGAGTTTCCAAATGATTCAAGTGTTGTGCAAAAGGATAGTTGAACTTGTTAGTCAAAAGTTTAGAGATTTCATAATTCTAGTTTAGAAAACTCTATGTACTTGTATTTGCATGCTTTCAAATACAAGGTACCCGATGGTCCTTTGATTAAAACCAATTCTAATCTTTAAAACCATTAAATCAATTTAATAACCTTTTATTACCTTTTAATGATTAAGAACCATCATTTTAATAACTTGTTAAGTTGTTAATAATTTTGTAATGCATGTCAAAATTCAACCACTCAATTAAATAACAAACATCCAAACAAGTCATAAGCATAAACAACCATAATGTGCATAACCTTAGCAACTATTGTGACCATACTTGTTTGCCATCACAAGTGTGGTCATTAGGTCTTTCCTAAGGGTTGAAACAACACAAAATAGGGTCTTGATGGACTCCCACTTGAACTTGCATCCATATGCATCGAGTCCTTCTTGTGTCTTCCATTGTGCTCCATCCCGAGCATCTTCTTTTACAAAATATATATATCCTAATACATATTTCTAGTAAAAAGAAAAAGGCTCCTAATCTATTATTACATCCCAATGAATAAATAGACAAATTACATTTTTAAACAAAGCACAAATGAATAATATTACAACCCAATGAATAAACAACCAAAACAAACATTGCAAGCATCCAAACAACACAAGGTCAAAGGCTAGGTTATGCACACTAACAACCAAGGATCATATCATCAAAACGTACAATGAAACCCCACCTAAAACCTTCAAATTTCAGCCAACATAAACTGAAATTTTTGGTTTTAAACATTGTCCAAAGAATCAACATATCATGATACATATCTTTCAAGATCTAATCACAAGCATGTGTGATATGACTTTGAAAGTTGGGGAATCATTCAAACAAAACATAGCAGCCCAAAAAACAGCCTATAACAGTCTATAAACATCCTTAAAACCAATTTTAAAGGACAAATCAAGCAAGTCATCCACATAACCGGCTATTGATGCCATTGTTGGGTTTGCAAGAACATAAAACGTAGTTTACCATTTAAACTTTCAGAAAACGCAGCGGATAATCTTAGTTTTTGAATGATTTTCAAAACTGAAATATATGTCTTAAGGTGACCATATTAGTGTATAAAACAAACCCATTTTACAAGGATCATTTATGTGAATAGACAAGCAAAGAAGACATAAAACGAGCATTATGGACAGCCATAAAGAAGCTGCCATAAACTACCTTGCAGCAGCAAAACAAGATCGAAATAGATGAAGATGATGATGCTTTTGGGTGACTAATCTTCAAAAGAGAAGGCCTCAAATCCGTGATACCCCAAGCCCTTCAAACACCTTGCTTGTTAGGTTGCTACACCCAAAAGAACCTCTTCTTTTGCTTCACTAGAACTCGGAACTTCAGCCCCATACTTTCTGCTTCAAGGTCGAAATCAAGCAGCCAAGTTGAGAGAGTTTTAGTGTGTGTGAGAGAGAGAGTCTTAGGAGAGTGATTGTGGTGTGTTGCATAAGTTAAGTCATGCAAGAACCAAGACAAAAAGGGGTTCTCCCAATGTCCTTGGCGGCCGCAAGTTTTAAACCAAAACAAGTTTTCCCACACTTTTATTTTGTATAAGTTGCACCCTTTTATTAATCATGTTGTAAAATTAAAACCTAGTTGTAATTTTATAACACAACACTCTTATAAGTCATTATCTAACCATTTTAAATAATGAAACAAATAAATCTCTCTTGAACAAAATCATCCATATAATTTTGTTCTAACACAAAAGCAATATTTAGAAAACCAATTTTCTAAATTAGGTGTCTATATTTGTTGCATGATCCTATATTAAACAAATATTTGATGGTGTTTGTCTAACTTGTTATTGGGTATGACCTGACTTGGATCATTACGCATTAACAACATCAATCTTATATGTGTCTTGGGCATATAAGACCCAATAATCTCCTACTTGCACAAGATTCATAGAAGATTGATGTAAGTAGTAAATACCGCCTAACAACGGTTACTACCCTTAATACGTATGACTAAGTGCCATTCAATAACATCATCCTCTTCAAGTACCATACTTGAAATGTTTTTTTTAGGTGAATTAATCATCTATCCTTTTGTCACAGATGTCATGTTAAATCCAATGTACCATACTTCACATTTTCGGAAGTCTTCTTCAAGATCCCACTCAATTTCAGATTACACTTTTAACACTGGTCTTATCTTTTTTATCCTACTAGGCATGTGTAAGGATGTGTAACAACCTATTACTCATTACCAAATTTCCAACAAATGAAATCCTCTAGTTTATTTCCTACCCAAATTGTTTTAGGAAAGCATTTTCTGGACTTCATAATAGGACTTCATAACTTTTTGGTAAAATATTTATCAAGGTCATGGTTGATAGCTATCCAAATATGGACACTTTATTGACTTACCTACTCTTTCACTAGTTCCACTATGGATGAGATATTTATTAATGAAAGTTTTAGGAGCATGAGATTCCTATATTGTCATGAATAGAGATCCTCATTTTATGTTTGAAATTTGGAAAAACTTGCATCGATCCTAAGGTACTAATCTCTTTTTAGTACCACCTACCACTCTCAATCTAACAAGTAAACCGAGCCCACAAAGAAATACCTTGAAATGTAATTATGATATTATGTGTGTTACCAACTATTCAAAGCTCAATTAATATTTTTACATTCGGAAGAATTTTGGTACAATATCTCGTACCAAACAACATATAAGATTACTCCTTTTGTTGTTTAATATGGTGTCATCCACCTACAGTACCTATACATCCGTGACTCTTCTGGTAATCAACTAATTGACACCCAATTGTTGCAACAAGATGAATTTTTATCCATTCTTAAGCGTAATCTTTCTCAAGCTCAAGAGCATATGAAAGCCAAAGCTGATAAACACTACTAGAATCCACCAGAATCTGCAATTCTAAGCAGGTGCATGTGTTTATGTCAAGTTCCAGCCTATCTTGAGGGATCTGTTTAGCTGCAACGCCATTATAAATGGGACTTAAGTATTTTGGACCATACGAAGTGGTGGGTATTAAGCTGGCAATGTTGCCTGCAAGTTGGCTCTTCCGGACGCCGCTAAGATTCCCAATGTTTTCCATGTGTCCCTACTCTACAAGTGTATCTGTGCTCTAGTATGCAGGGATGTAGTGATGAATGATATGTAGATCGTATTCCAAGTTTAGAGAGAATGATAATCTGATTATGAAAACGTTATGTTACAAATGAAAGTGATCTAGAGTATTATATACACAGTTTAACGGTAACTACTAACGGTGTTAACATAACCACCATATAGTGACTAACGGTATTAGTAGTTAATCTAGTTGGGTCTAGGGTTCACTTGAGATCGTTGGGTCGGTAATTAAATTTAATCCAATAATTTCCCCCTTAAATATAACATGCTTCAACCCTTGTGACTCCTAGCAAGCTTCTTATTTCATCAACTTCTTCCTTGGTAGTGCTTTAGTTAGAATATCTGCCTTTTGTAGCGAGCCACTAACATATTCTACGGTTATCTTTCCTTCTTTTACATATTCTCGCATATAGTGATATCTTGTATCTTTGTGTTTGCTTCTCCATTGAATGAATGGATCCTTCATTAGTAGTATAGTAGATTTGTTGTATATTTTAGTATGATCTTGTCTTGTTGCCATCATGTTAGTTCATTTAAAAAGCTCCTTAGCCAAATTCCTTGACATACTGCCAAAGTTGCTCCAATAAATTCTGATTCACATGATGAAAGTGTGATTGTTTCTTTTTTTGTGACTTGCCCATGACATTGGTGCATAGTTAAAGTAGAAAACTATTCTAATTATGCTTTTACCATCATCAGGGTCTGTTCGATAACGGCTATCACTGTATCCAATTAGATTTTTGCTGCCATTTTCTTTAAAGGTAATTCCATAGTCTAGTGTTCCTTTAACATATCTTAATAGCTTCTTTGAGGCTTGTATGTTCTCTTTCTTAGGTGTTGACATATATCTACTTAACATTCCAACAATGAAATTTATGTTAGGCCTTGTATGAGTGAGGTAGAGAAGACTTCAAATTATTCTTCTAAATTATATTGCATTTACGGATTCACTTTTCTCAAACTTTGACATTATTGTTCCTGGTTCCATTGGGTACCTTGTTGGATTGCAATCATCCATTTTGCCTTTTGTAGTATCTTCAAAGCGTAGTTTCTTTGATTTATTGTTATTCCCTTTGAATCTTGTGTGGCTTCGATTCCTAAGTAGTAGTGTAGTAAACCTAAGTCACTCATGTCAAATTGATTCTTCATTTCCCTTTAAAAGTTGATGATGTCTTTCTTGTTTCTTCGGTAACTAATAAACCATCTACATAAACTCCAATAATTAATTCAGACTTGTTTCCGTTGTAGATTGATTGTTCTTGTGGACACTTCGAAAAACCTAGTTCCTTCAAGGTCTTGTCTAGTTTCACATTCCACGCTCTAGGTGCTTGTCATAATCCATACAATGCCTTTGTAAGTTTATAAACCTTAGTTTCCTTTCCTTTCTTTACAAAACCTTCGAGTTGAGTAACATACGCTCTTCTTTCAAATCTTCATTTAGAAAAGCAAATTTTACATCCAAATGATGTTTTCTCTTGCTGGAAGTGCTAAAATTAAACTTATAGCTTCCATTCTTGCAATCTGTGTAGATACTTCATCGAAGTCAATAACATGTTGTTGGATGTAGCCTTTTGCTACTAGTCTTGCTTTATATTTAGTGATCTTTCCCTTCTCGTCTTTTTTGATCTTCAATATCCATTTTAATCCTATAGCTTTTTGTCCTACTAGAAATTCTATCAAAATCCATGTCTTATTTTTCTTAATTGAGTTGATTTCATCCTTCATAGTCTTTTCCCAATTTGAGTCACTTAATGCTTCTTTAACAGTATAGTGGGTTACACCCCTTAAGAGTTAGTAGATACTATTTCTACTTTGATTCTTCAGCGCAAGTATGTGTTAAACTTGCATACTCTTTCTCACGTGCAACAACATACCGATCAATGATTGGTGAAATGGCAAAGGTTACAGACTGATGAAGTGACATGGGAGAAAAATTATCATCTTTGTGGCCATTTTCCTACCTTTCACCTTGAGGACAAGGTGGTTACCAATGGGGGAGTAATGTTGTAAGTTAAATGGGCCAATCTAATCCAATCATGGATCCAAAAACAGCAACCCACATATCATCCCTAATAGAAATGAGAAGAAGCTCACGCATGAGGATAATTCAGTCAAAATCAAGGGGGTAGATTTGACACATTATTAGTTTGTTTCAACAAACTCAGGAAGAAATGATGAAAGGATATGTGAGGAGATTGTGGGCATGAGATTTGTGATTGGTGAATTGTATTCTTTTTCCCATCCCCTTTGAATTCTTTTTTTCTCATCTCCTACTTTTGGATCCAAATACAACAAAACTCTATCATTTGTTGTTAATTGGTGTTTGATTATTCTTCTTAGTAGTAATTTAACATAATCACACTATGACAGTCGCAAAGAAAAAAATGGTGTTAAATCTGAATAGTGATCATATCGTTTGACAAACATATGACAAGAATAAACCTATGATTTCCCGTATGAAATACTCCTTTGTGTTGAAACAATATCAAACAAGAGTAACATGTTGAATAGTCACGATTTAGGAGAAGTTAATTATTTCATAAATGGCAAGTTTGTGATCATTCTTATGTCAGATACATTCTAAAACTTAAGAAAAAGGTTTTTCTTGCTCAAAACAATTGATTTACCAAGGATACAAAGTCAAGTTAGTTAGAGATATTTCTTATGTATAGGATATATTCAAGGATAAAATCATTTTCTTTGAAAACAATAAATTCTTAAATCTATCGAAACATGAAGTAATATGAAGAATTGGATGCATGAACTTGTGAAGATCGGGGAACAAAGTTATAAGTGTATCTTTTGTTGGGTTTACAAGAACATAAAACGTAGTTTAACCATTTAAACTTTCAGAAAACGCAGCGGATAATCTTAGTTTTTGAATGATTTTCAAAACTGAAATATATGTTCTTAAGGTGACCATATTAGTGTATAAAACAAACCCATTTTACAAGGATCATTTATGTGAATAGACAAGCAAAGAAGACATAAAACGAGCATATGGACAGCCATAAAGAAGCTGCCATAAACTACCTTGCAGCAGCAAAACAAGATCGAAATAGATGAAGATGATGATGCTTTTGGGTGACTAATCTTCAAAAGAGAAGGCCTCAAATCCGTGATACCCCAAGCCCTTCAAACACCTTGCTTGTTAGGTTGCTACACCCAAAAGAACCTCTTCTTTTGCTTCACTAGAACTCGGAACTTCAGCCCCAAATTCTGCTTCAAGGTCGAAATCAAGCAGCCAAGTTGAGAGAGTTTTAGTGTGTGTGAGAGAGAGAGTCTTAGGAGAGTGATTGTGGTGTGTTGCATAAGTTAAGTCATGCAAGAACCAAGACAAAAAGGGGTTCTCCCAATGTCCTTGGGCGGCCGCAAGTTTTAAACCAAAACAAGTTTTCCCACACTTTTATTTTGTATAAGTTGCACCTTTTATTAATCTTGTTGTAAAATTAAAACCTAGTTGTAATTTTATAACACAACACTCTTTTATAAGTCATTATCTAACCATTTTAAATAATGAAACAAATAAATCTCTCTTGAACAAAATCATCCATATAATTTTGTTCTAACACGAAAGCAATATTTAGAAAACCAATTTTCTAAATTAGGTGTCTATATTTGTTGCATGATCCTATCATTAAACAAATATTTGATGGTGTTTGTCTAACTTGTTATTGGGTATGACCTGACTTGGATCATTACGCATTAACCACATCAATCTTATATGTGTCTTGGGCATATAAGACCCAATATCTTTAGGGATGTTATGATCACAAGAAAGGAAATGAATGGTTTATCATTGATGAGAACAAGGGTGATAATGAGGATATAAAGGCATCTACCAAGGATTCTTTATAATATTTTTAAATATCTTACACGCTTTTTATTTTGGTAGAAAAACTTACTTTAAGGAATGTGCAGGACCGGTGAAGGGTAATCACCTACAACACAACAACACAATATGGAGATTAACTTGACTAATCAAATAGTAAAAATGGATTAACCACAAGTAATGATACTAAGAACACAAGTAAGAAAGAGACAGAACAAGATAGCAAAATACACAAGGAGATGATTTTCAAGATTGCAGTATATTGCCTTCTCAAGTTCTATTAAAATGTTACAAAGCATATAGGAAAGTTACAAGTACTTGAGATACATATACTACATCCTACAACTAGCCATACTATGAAAGCCAGCTGGAAACAATTGACTAGACACAACAAATCAATTGTAGAGTCAAAAGGCATATTGCATTTTGAATTGTGACTATGACATGCCATAGCTCACATCCTAATATATTACAAAAAGGATAAAGTACATGGAGTAAAAAGTTGCAGACTCAAGACCTCAATGTATTGTTACTAAAAGCATGGACCTTTTCACCAACTTATATAAGTTGGTGACTTTACAAAGTTGCAGCGGATAGGGGTCCAGCTTTATGTAAAGTACATCAGATAAAGCATGTATCCTAAAAGTCTTTAGAAGAAATCTATCTTTAAGTATTGGTTTCGGAAGACTTTGTCTCTGAAGCTTCAGAAGTCTTCATCTTTGGCTTCGGAAGATATTGGTCTTGGCTTCGGAAGATTTCACACTTGAATATTTATGTTGCTTATGTGCAACATCCGAAGCATTCTTCTTCAATGCACTTGTGCATGCATGCAGGAGACTTTAAGTGTTTGAGTTGCATCAGCCTTAACATATAATCCATACAAACTCCCCCTAGGCAGATGCTACCAAAACACTTTGAAGACTTCATATATTAATAGTTCTCATTATGATAATGACCATCCCTTTCTTCATTAGATGATCAGGATCACTCAGACTCTCAAAGTGTCTTCTCATATCAATGAGATCATGCAGAGGTAGATTAAACTTGTCTTTTCATTTGTAGACATCCTCAATGCCTTGATCTGTAATGACATGCCATCTTTTCAGATTTGTGGTGTATGTCCAGGACAAGATGGGTCTTCCTGTTGCTATAGGAGCTGTTTGAGTGGGAGATGATGGAGCATCCTCTGACTACATATCCTCAGGATGTTTTGACTCATCCTGAGATTCAGAACAGGATGTTTCTTTCTTCTTCTTTCACTTTGGCTTTGAAGCCATCCTTTTCTTTTCTTTTTTGTTCCTTTTAACTGAGAAGACTGGCCTGCACCACCTGGTTCATCTTCTTTGTCTTTCTCAGTTGGGTCTTCCTCTCTCACAGGTTCAGAAGAAGAGGGAGTCTGACCCTGCTGTGGATCAGAAGATGAAGCTTACTGAGTCTCAGCAGGAGGTTCAGGTTGTGTTGTCTCAAGTTGTTAAACCTTAACCTCCACTTCAGGTGGAGCTTGACTTGGAGGGGAGTGTAAGTCCTTTAGCTCTCCACTCTTGACGCTCTGCTTGATTACACTGATATGCTCATCCATAGTAGACAGAGACATAGGGCCAAGTCTCCTTCCAAAAGATCCATACAGCTTCAAGAAGTTCATCATCCTTTGCATGTCTGCAAATTTCTTCATACTCTTCTGGATGATGGCTCTTGACTTTGCAACTTCTTCCCTTAGCTTCCTTTTGGTGATCTTTCTTTCCTTGTCTATCTCAAGTTCAAGTTGTTTGAGATATTCAAACTCAATATAGTCATAGGATAAGGGAAGAAGTGCATTTGCCTAATAGAGGCTTGTGGCACTCAGGTAGTTGATCATTTTGATCCTGTCTTCTTCTTTGTCTACATGAGGTTCTTGTTGAACCACATCCTCATGTGCAAGACATTCTTGAACTGGGGAGAGAGTAGGAACATGTTTGTATAATCTTTTCTTTCTTCTCTCTTCTTTGATTTGAATCAGTACCTTTACATCTTCTACCTCCTTTCTCTCCTTTGACACTTCCATGTCAACTAGTTCATTCAATTCCTCTAAGGGGAGAGAGATGACATTATCAATGTCATAGTTCCTGGTCTGCAAGTAGTATATCCTAACTACCTTTAACTCATCATCCTGAGTGTGTGGCTGGGGGCAGCCCTGATAGCAGTTTCCATGAGTATTGCAGACCCAGTAAAGGAACTTTCTCCCCTCAGCTTCCTTTTCCTCTCTTTCTCCTCCTCCTCAATCTCCTTAGAAGTCATCTTACTTTTCCTTTTGTCACTCACACACCTTTGTGACTCAGAATGGAGAGAGCTTTGGCCATTATTGCTTGGTGTAGCCTCCAAGCTCTGGCCAAAGAGAGGTTGAGATGCACCTTCACCAGCAGGTGTCTCAAACAGGATATGAATCTCTACAGCAGTTGATGATGATGAGACAAGGCTCTCAAGTTCTGCCACTGGGCCTTCAGTCAAGGTTTCCCCTATGAAACTAATCTTAGGGTCTGCCTCAACATCCACTTGACTGATGACATTGCCTGATTACCTTAGTCACCTTTTGAAGCTGAACTCTGCTATGATTCTGTCTTGAATTCTTTGAGCCAGCCTATCAGCTTGTCTTGATTGGCTTTGATTGACAAGTGGCATGTTGACTAGATCCAGACCTTCATAGAAGTTCAAGGTTTGAAAATTGAATACCTTTTGTTGTCCTTGAACTCTAAGAATGATGAGGGCTCTTCTGCTTTCATCATACCTCTACCTAATGATGTGATTTGAAGTTGGTGGAGATGACCTAGCCTTTGGTATTCCTTCCTCAAACAGACTCTATATGTAGGAGTCTATGGAGTCCACATTGTTAGACGAGGACCGTGTACGTATGGAGTACTAACTGATTATGAGTTATACGGATCAAATAGTGCAGAATCCTATTTGATTGGCGATCCAATTAGTGAGAACGATTACCCAATCAATATAAAATTGAAACTAAATGTTAAGAATGAGCAGGAATCGATGATGAACTAACTATGAACTCGGACATGTTGTTTTGGACGCTCTGGACGGCTAGAGTTTATGTGTATGCATAATATCTCTTCCTATGTTTTTTCCAGGAATTAGGTGGTATTTATAAGCTATTAGTTTCTATTTGTACGACTGAACCATTAGCATTGTTCAGTCATGCGACTAAATCATGCGATTGATCCATATGCACGACTGAAGGTTCTGTCGTGCAACTAAGTCAATCTTATGTCTCAATCATACGAATGATCCAGTCTCCTGGTTCAGTTGTGCGACTGGTCGATAAGCATGATGTATTTATGCGTATGGTCCATAAGTATAGGCCATTAGCATGAATACTCATCCGACTATGTTGAACATAATACTCAATCATTATTGACTAAGTACTATGCACAACATCCTCAAGTCTATATAAGAAGTCATACATATGAGTTAAAGATAAATAAACATCAAAGCATATATCATAATTCATTACATTGTCAAATTACACATATGTAAAAAATGAAAGACTTCTACATTTAAGCACAGAAACTAGGTACACATGTATCTACAAACTCCCCTTTGGACCTAGTTTACTCTATCATCTAACATTCTAAACATGTTCTTGGAATTTCTTGTACTTATCCTATTTTGTGACTCCTTCATGTATCTTGAATGCAAAGCAGAGTCTTATAACATGTTGTATAGAATAGTAGCCACTTGTATAATGTATAGACATCTTCTGCCGACAAGTTAGAAAGCCACATTGGGTCAAATACCCTAATTGTCTCTATTTTTCCATCTCTGTTCAAAACTATGACCACTTCCCCTGTCCACCGGTCATAATACCACTATTTAAAGTGTGGAGTGAAATCCTGAGGCATTTTCCGTAAGGGAATCATTGACATTATACGCAGGGGACTCCACTTCAGCATTACTTTAGGCTTTCTAGATATAGGTCCACTTCAGACTTATGTATGAACCTCTTCGGTTGTTGAGGTTTGAAGTTTACCCACCTGGTGTGGTATTCCTTCATTAACGTAGCCTCAAACCAACCTGACATCTTCCTTGGATTAGCATATAGCAGATCTAAGCATGCCATTCGGTTGAGCTCAAAACCAGGAAGAGTCTTCAGATCATGAGGATATCTGAAGTACTCAATCCCTTTTTCCCTTTTCATAGCATATACGTCCAAATCTTCAAAATATGCCCACGCTATAATCTTTGCTAACACTTCCTAATGTCATTAGAATCTATAAAGCTTTATCTAGGCATTATGCTTTTGGGGCGCGCGCTGGGCTTTCATCTCTGCAAAACAAGTTGCCCATTTAGCTTTCTTGATATCTACATTAGCATCCGAATCTTGGGCTGTGCTTTCTTCTTTTTCTTTCTCCTTTTCCATCTCCTCCAGTTTCTCAAACTAGCACTGCCAAAAGTATCACCCAAGTTAGTGATAACATTTCCTTCATGGTTAGCGTACTCTGCATAATGCTCAGTTGTGACATCCTCAATCTCAATCCCATCAACATCTTGTAGCTCCTCATCATTCAGTACATCGACTTCTAGAGCATCTTTGACAATTTCATCAGGATTGTGTCGGAACATCTTAGCTAGTTGGTCTTCCGTTTGATCATGAATAATCTCTCCCTCTTCCGGAGTGTAGCTCACAGATCTCCTGACAATCCCTTGCAAGTCAAGAATCATGGTAAGTTGAGTCTTGACTTGCTGAAGGGGTTTGACATCATACTCGTCTATCTATTGAGCTTATCTATTTGATTAAACATTTAGCACATCACATATAAGGCATTATATAAAATATTAAAACTTATTCAAACATAGATAATCATTAATTGCATCAATGTAATATATAAATCAAGTACAAAACTTTTTAAATACAAAGACATCTAATTATTACTTTTGTCTTGATCAATTGTCTCTTTAGCTAGAGGAGTTGAGGACGAGGCTCCTTGATCTTGGTTTCTTTTAGTACGCCTCTCCTGAGCTTGAAGATTTGATACAGACACAGATGCATCACCTTCCTGATCATCATTATCCTCTTTATCTTTACCACCCAATCCTGCTTCATCAGCATCTTCCTCGGAATTATCTTCATCCTCATCAACATCATCATCACCATCATCAACATCCTTTATCTTTAATGGCTCACTCTTTGATCCCTTGAGCTTTAGAAGTATCTTCTTGTTTTCTTCTCAAGCTTCTCTATCCTATTAACCGAAGCCAACACCAGCTCATTTTGACTAGTAAGTGCATGGTGGGCTCGGCCTAGAGCTCTCTCATACTGGGCACTCTTCTCGCTGAGCTGCACGATCTGCTTTGCCTTCGCTGCATTCACCACCATCATTTTGTGTAGCTGAGTAGCGCTTAGTGCATTGGTGGCAATCATCCTCAGCACAATGCGGTTGAGGTTAGCCAGCTGCTCCTCTAACACGACCATGGGTAGAGTTGGTCCAGCTATGAATGTGGTTTGGGAGAAGGGACCAGCTTGGCAAGTAGTGGTTGTAGTGGTGGATGTGGTGAATATGGGAGTTGGAATCGTAGTGGCATATGGTGCAGTGGCTGTGGTAATGGTGGTGGGAGGAGTGGTAGTGGTAGTGGGAGGAGTGGTGGTGGTAGTAGTAGTTGTGGTGGTGGTGGTAGTGGCAGTGGTGGTGGCTGTGGCAGTGGGTGTGGTTGTGGCAATGGATGTGGCTGTGGCAGTGGGTATGGCAGTGAGTGAGTGGCAGTAGAAGAAGTAATCAAAGTAAACCTCGGGCTCTTACTCTTCTTCCCATGAGGATGGGCCATTCTATTTTTCTTTGAGCCCTTGGAGACCGAAGCTCCCCCTTGGCTGATGGGATGGTTAGGGATGTAAGTAGGATAAGGGACATCAGTAGTAGCATCCCTCGACTCAGCCTGGCGTCCGCCAACCGCCTCTATCCCTTTGTTTGTGGCAACAACCCTGATCCCAGCCGTCCTCACCAGTGGCTCATCAATTTGGAAGTATTGGTGGAAGCGAACTCTCTCTGTTCCATTAGGTGCATCATCACCTTGACCATGATCATGGTCGTCATCGTCATTGTCTTCTTCATCGGTGGCCAAATGAACAAACAGGCTCCTCACCGGGGGCTTCACCTACTTCCCCCGATAGACTTTCATCCTACCCAATGTGGTATCGTCTATAACCTCAAGAATAACAGCATCGTCTTTCTCCTTTGGCAGCGAAGGAAGCTTCTCATCAATAATCATCTGTAAGAAACATGGGTACATACAAAAGCCTTCCTTGCCCTTGGCTACCAGGATCTCTATCATATAGGAGAAGAGCATGTGTGAGAAACTGAACGGGTGGTTCAGCACCAAAGCGACATATGCGTTATGGGTTTGATCTGACATCTAGTCAAACCCTCCCCTCCTAGACGCTATGCACTTGAGAATGACGTGAGCCAAGTACTTAAACTGGGGGCACAGGTTTCTCTTGTTGAGAACACCTGCGTTGATGTCCCCAGTGTACTTCATCTACAGAAAACATCCACGAACGGTCAGAGAATGTAACTTGGTTGGGTACGTACCATCATCACCTAGATCCAAAACTCTCCTGAGATCGTCTTCGGTGATCTCTATCTCATGCCCGAAGATATAGCTCCTAATGCAGTGAGGCTCGACAGAACGGTCAACTCAAGCACCTTCCTAGAAGGCCTGCTGTATAGACATGTAGGGTGTCCAAGGAGCAGAGATAGCCTTGTAGATCCTCGACCTATGTAGAAAGGCTATTATCCCAGAGAACTCAGCGGCGTCCCTAGAAGTAGCATCGAGATGAGCACACAAATTGTGCTTCGTGCTCATAGTCCATCTATCAGCCATGTTGCCGCTAAACAAGAAATATATTCATTAGCTTTATGCATAACAGAAGATAGTTGAAACCTAAACTGTTTTAGATCAACCTGGTTCAATCGTGCGCTTGAACCATACGACTGAGTTCATTCGTGCATTGAGCCTATGGCTGACTTTAGTCGTGCGTTTGAGCCTGCGACTAAACTTAGTCATATATTAAGCTATGCGGATGAGTCAGTCATGCGACTGAGTCACCGATTGATTCATTCATGCGTTGGAATCGTGCGCTTGGCTCAATCGTGCGACTGAGGTTCATACGGAGTGTTCCTTCGCATATTGCTCTAGTCAACACTCCAACTTTGAATCTTTGTCAAATCGTTAAATTAGCTTCGTGTTTAGACCCATTAGACTCGCAGAGACTCGAAATAACACCTAATGACTTTTAAATAAACATTTATGTCTGGTTAAGTGGTTTATTTTAGGATTTAGTTTTGGTTCTAGGTTTTAGTATAATTGGTCCATAAAGATGTGATTAAGACATTCATTTGGATCTATTTCAGTCGCCCAGTACCCGTAGATGAGTAGAATAACCGTTAGAATCACAATCAGTAGGTAAAAACAGGCAAACGAGATTTGGGCAGAGTATGTGTGTATGGGCGATTTCAGAGAACTTTGAAGGGTGGTAAGGGTTACGAACGACTGACCTCCTTATGTACACTATTTTAAATTTCAGTCGTGTGACTGGACCCATACTTATGCTCGAGTCATGCAACTAAGCCCATACTCATGCTTCAGTCATGCGACATGGGTTCAGTCGTGTGACTGGCTCATACTCCTTCATCCATTCGTACGATTGGTTCAGTCTTGTGGTCCAATTGCATGGTTCTCCCATACTCATGGTACAATTGTGTGACTGGCTCATTCGTATCGTTCAAACGTGTGATTGGCTCATCCTTATTATTCAATCGTACAATTGGCTCATACTTATGAGCTTAAGCTCATACACCTTTAAACAAATAACATTTTAACCTTTGATATAACATTATGACCTTTTTAAACCATTTGATCACCTCAGACGTGATCCTTTTAGTTTGGAACCAATTGACCACCTTGGACATGATCCTTTTAATTTAAAAACCAATTGGTCACCTCAAACGTGGCCCCTTTTTAGTGAGTGATTCACATAACTCTTCTAGTTGTATAGTCCGACATTTACAAAACATAAAGACTATAAAATAGAAAATGAATTGAAATATTAAAGAAAAACAAGACAAATTTTTGTTGTTTTGGGTTTGAGAAGGATGGAAACCATTTAAGCTACATCTAACCGACTTTACTTCCGAGCAGACCAGCTTCAAGTTATTTTGATCATTTCTGGAAAGATTCATTATGGAATCATACATGAATATCATAATCATTTGGGAACCCCTCTTAATATGCACTTTGATGCTAGATTCTTGTTTTGTCTCAGAATCAATAGCACTTTCAAGAAATCATACTAGAGCTATAAGATGCAAACAATGATTTTGACTTTCATGAATTGCAGCCACGATGATTGTCAGTATGTTTGTCCACTTAAATCCATACACAGACTTTTGACTTACATTGGTGATGAATTAGGTTTAATTATTTCAACAAGCATTTGTGGATCTCACACTTATATGGTAATCAACATTCCTCAGGAAAATTTTGAGCGGTCAATGCGTATTGGAAAAAGAAGAAACTATTCTAAGAGCTTTCAAAGTGATGCCAAGCCTCAGGTTAGTGCCATTGCACAGTAGAGAGGCACAAACAACAGTGAATTCTAGAATATTTAGGTTATGCTTATCCTCAAGTCAGTGCCACTGCACAGCAGAGAGGCACACAACCTATCCTCTTGTTAGAGCATTTGTTTCTTTTGCACACAACGCACAAATGCCATTAGTCATTAGCTTAATTGCTTTTAGTAGTTTTCCATGTGCTTTGCTCATTTATAAGGTCATCCGCACACATTTGTGGTGTTTCTTTTGCTCGTCACCCCTTATTGGAAATGCGTTGATTGTGTTAACCAGGGATAAGATGAGAACCCACTACAAGTTGACCAAATTAGTTTGAATTTAATTCACCAATGAAGTCTACTCATCTATTGTGTTGAATCTACCGACACTCATATAATGAGCTAGCAACCTCCAGGTCTACTTTCTCTATGTTACCTCAGTAGCAGACTAGTTTAACTATCATTTTTCTTTGGTTGTGCTTAGACTTCTCAGACTTGTACATGGAATTCTCATTTTGAGCAAATTAGTTTTGAAGTCCCAAACAATTTTTTCCATGTGTACTATCATTTTCCATAAGCTTTGAATCATAATCACTCATTTGATTTCATTTCTCTCAGCTAACCTGCCCTCCCCCTCGTTTTTTAAGTATTTAAATACTGCAACAAATTAAATACTAACCTAAAACTATTCTCCCCCTAAAATACTAAAACCAAAAATCTTTTTGTGTTTTTGGATTTTAGTAGACAGGAAAATAAAATAAAAGAAAAGAAAATAACTAATAAACTAAGAAACTAACTATCGGACTAAGAACTTTTGTTTTCTTGAATCACATCACTCTTCTTTTTCACACCTTAAGCGGTGATGTACCCTCCCTTATTTCCTGGAAATAAAACATGTCCCCTTTAATTTGTTTGACATTGAAAAGGAGAGACGAAATTCCATGTCATGTGCCTGGGTGCCCCACTATTAATAATCTGGGTATTAGTGATAGCGTTGTAGCGGACACCCTGCACATTCAAAGAAACTTATTAGTTTTGGTTTGGGACCCAAGCCTTAAATGGCTTGGGTGACCTAAAGGAATCACACATCATAAACTCAACCCACTGTCCTTTAGAAGATGAGGGCATATATTTCTTCTTATTCTCCTCACTATCAGACATATTACTTGATTTTTCTTCCATAGGCCAGTTTTGTGTAACACCTGTTTGTGGTAAACAGGCAACTGACTTATGGTTTGAGCTTTAGGTTCACTAATACTCTTAAGTGGAGTATTGGATCTTACTTTAGAAAAACTACGTTTTGCATCATAAAGTTCAATTTTCATTCTGGGCGTCTGATAATAAGAACAATTAGACAAGATATCTCCTTGTTTTCCGCAACTGTAGCAAGATCTCGCTTCTACTGATTGAAGAAAAGTTTTATGTGATGTTGAGTTTGGTATAGGTATGAGATGAGTCTGGTTGGGTTTTATCACTTCTCTTTTAGATGTTTCAGCCTTATTAACAAAAATAATTGTTTTAACGTTTTGAACATCTTTAACTTGCACTTTGGTTGGACTTTGATGATTAACCCGTTTTTGTTTAATTGGTTTAGTCATTTTGGGTTCTGAAATAGACTTTGGTGAACTTAACCTAACATTAACCCTTTTAATTTCATCATCCAAATTCTCAACTGGCATCTTGCCTTTTGGTTTCACCGTAGACTCATTCTGTATAGTGCCAGATTTCACTGGTTTACCCGTGGAATCAGGATCACTAACTAGAGGAGTGGACACCACATGATCCTTTGTTAGGTTGTTATTGATAGGTCTACATTTAGTATTTAAAAGGATCTCATATGGTGGTAGAACTACTCTGTACCTAACCCTTCCCTATTATTTCGTTCTTTCACTAAGTTTTGAACTATGTGAGAAGAACTAGCTCAGCTATGCAGTTTTTGTTTTAAAGAATTAACATCGACTTCCAAAACTGCTTTCTCCTTTTTGGTTTCTTCTAAAGAATTTAAGTAAAACCTTATATCATTAGATTGATTTAAGGAAACAAGCTTAGTTTCCCTTAGTTGTTTACCCAAAAGTTTTATCTTTTCTTTAAAAGTGCACTCATTTTGTTTTAATATACGACTAGCTTTAGTGCAAAGTTGTAAGTCATTTACTAAGTTATCATTGTGTTCTAATAACCTAGAAAATTTCACATCAACGCTTTCCCTACATTTTTCACATTCAGAACAAGCATGTTTTGCAAATAATTTATCTAAAGAACTTACCTGTGAGGAGACAGTTGAGTCAGCCATCAAAGCGTTAGACTCTTCTGTTGCTGGAGATTCTAACCTTGTTTCTATGAGATCTTCCTCAACCAAGTGATTTATGACGTTCACAGCTTCTTCTGTATCTGACATCGCTTGCTTAGCTGCAATCTCACCTTCACTGGCAGACCCATCATCCAATATTTCGACAAACGCAATATTTGATTCTCCAGGGGAAACAAATCAGAAGGACTAGTCTTGTCCTTCATCACCTTGAGTAGTTAGTGCCTTTGTCTCTTTACTTGAAGAACTAGTTCCAACCATGTCTTTGTCTGACAGTTGAAAGTAGGAAATAGGTTACCATTTCCAGTTTTCTTGGGCTTCACACATTCACGTTTAAAAGCCCCTTTTTACCACAATTGAGGCAGGTGACTTTAGTTTTGTCAAAGCCAAAGTTCGTATCTTTCGTGGCTACTAGATTCTACCCCGTCTTCTTGACAAACTTTTTAGCTCTTCTAACTGCACTTGGTAGAGCCCACATGATGTCCATTCTTTCCAACTCATTCTCCTCAACTTTCTCATAGTCTTCATCTACAATATGACAATTTCTAATCTTCCCAGCAACTAAACCATCATAGGATTGAACCACTGCTACTAGAAGATCTATATGCTCTTTTGCAAATTCCGCTGTGATATTACCGAGATTCTTGGTCTTCAACTTCGTAATATTGGCTTCCGGCACTATATATTGGGTCCCTGATGACCCAGGAATTTCTGGTCTTAAAGTAGTGGTTTGGGAAGGAACCACAGAACTGGACACGAATGTTGTTTGTAGTGGTGCTCCTAAACTAGTTGGAGTTTGAACTGAGTTGTAAAGCAAAGGATTCTAAACGTAGGGTCCTTTCTTCGACTTGAACTTCATTCTTAGTTCTTCATAACTTCAAGATGAAGTCATTTTGTCTAATGTCACAAGAATATCGTTCTGTCTTAGGTTACACAGAAATGAGTCCCATTTCTCAGGCAAACCATCAGCAAAGCTTGAAACTTTGTATTCCATTGATGCGGTTACGCCATGAGTGTGCAGCTCACTCGTCAGATGATAAAATCTGTCAATAATATCATCTAAGCTATCATTCCCTATTGAAGAGAAGTTATCGAACTCCTTCTTGAGTGACTTAGCCTTCAGTGCCTTTAACGTCGCGTTTCCATCATATCTCTTCTCTAATGCCTCCCATAGCTTTTTGGCCTGTTTGTTCTTAAAAAACTGATGACAGATGTCTTCGGGATCGACATAGTCAACAGGGCATAAACTTTCTTCTTAGCATTAAAGAGTATCTTCTGAGCTTTGCTCATTCCTCCCAACGTCAACTTGACTCCATTTGCACTGACTGGTACCGTGTAACCAGTCTCTATAGAAGTCCAAAGGTTGGGATCCACTCCATTTAGGTAAATCTCAAACCGTTGTTCCACTAAGGATATTCGTCTAACGTTAACAGCTTCGCGGTTTATTGTGATTTCCAATCTCATTTTCTAGAAGAATTAGGTTCTAGATACTTATCTAGCTTTGGGAGTGGTCTGCTCCTCATGAGAAGTGGGAGCTCTAGTGTCCACTTCTTCCTGTGTGGGTGAGTATATGGGGACCTCACAGACTGAATAGTCTGTGTAGGGGTTGTTTGTGTTTGCTTTGGTAGGTAAGGGTGATTTATCAAATGTTGAGGTGATTGGGATGTAGAAGGTGTGGGTTTAACACTAGCTGGTCCTACTAGGTTGTCACCTTGAGCAATGAGCTCTAACATTTTGGGACAAGGGCTATTTCAACCCTAGAGAAGCCAACAGTGGGCTTTCTCAAGATTTTAAAGATGTCAGGCTTCATCTGTCCCAGTTTAAGAATATTACCTGTTCCTCTTAACTGTGAGCCCAGTTCACAATTAAGAATGTGTTGAACATATCTAGGGAACTTGTAGTATTCTAAGAAGTCCAAGTTTGCAAGTAAATTTGTATAAACAAACTGAGAGTACCTGAACTTGACCCCTTGAACCATCCCATGAACAATGATGGAGAGATCTTCAAGAATCTGGTCCCATCCTCCATGCTTGTTTGACAAGCTATGGATAACCAAATGGAGCTGGAATTTCCATTGGAATGAGACCTTCCCTTCTTGAAGGTTTTTACACAGAAATGTCTCTCATAGCCCATCTGCTCAAAGTACTGGTTAACAGAATCTTTTGGGAAGAACAACTCACCTTCTTCATCATCCAGCTGAAGATGAGCGTTGATGATGGCTGGAGTGATAAAGATTGTTCTCCCCTGCACTGTGGCAGACAGTGCCTTCTCCCCATAACGACCTCTTGGCAGGTCTTCCAGAATGCAAGCAGATGATCCTATACAGTGTAGGATCAATGGTTAGGGAGGTGAAGTAGTTGGATAGAGTTAAGAAATGACAAAACTCTTAGAAATGTGGATCTTTCTCAGTGTGTAACAAAGCAACTTGGTTGTGTTGCCTGTGTAACTACATGGAGAAGTTGGTTCATTTCTATGATTGAGGTTGGCCATTTTGATGAAGCTTAAGGATGAAGAAAGATGAGCGAAGGTAATTTCAGAGAGAAATTTGGGGTTTAGGTTTGGAGGAAAGAAGAAGATGATAGAAAGAGGGGGAACCATTGGGTTAATATGTGAAAAGGATTTAAGACAAAGTTAATGAAAGAGGATTAACTTTGAAATCTGGATGTCGGTCCCACCTTTGAAAAATAGTTTGCTTTTTCTCAAAAAGGAGTTTTCTTGGAAGTCAAAAAGCTTCCAAAGGTAAATTATCTTCGGAAGTTTTAATGAAAAAGCTTCCGAAGCTAAAATGACTTCGAAAGATTTTCCTAAGAGTTGTGAAAAATTTGCTTCGGAAAAAAAAAACTAAAACTTGAATGCTTTGTTCAAAGGAATAGAGCTTCCGAGAGTTAATTTTTGCTTTGAAAGAAAATAGTCCTTGAAAACATATAAGTGTTTGATACAAGTATTAAGCTTCAGAAGATATTTCAGAAATTTCTTCTGAAGGTAAATTTGTTAGACAGTTATTTGTTTTGAAGGCATGATTTTCTTCCGACGATAAAATCATATCTTCCGAAGGATAAAAAATTTTCAAAAGTCTAAGGAAAGTCTTCAAAAGATTTCCATCCAAAGAAAACAAGAGCTTATGAAAGTGATGAACTAGACAACTTAGGACACGCAAATTATAAGAATAACCTACTCAAAGTTTATCATCTCAATAGCTGATATGAGATATTTAAATCTCTGCTCATCAAAAGTCTTTGTAAATAGATCAGCATATTATTAATTTGTGTGGACTTTGACTACTTTAATTAGTCAAAATTATCTCATTATATGATACCTGATGTTGATGTGTTTGGTCCTTGAGTGCTGCACATGATTCTTTGTGATAGAGATAGCACTATTGTTGTCTATGTGAATGAGAGTCTCCTTAAAGTTTAATCCATAGTCAAGCATCTCGTTCTGAATCCATAGCACTTGAGCACAACAGCTTGCAGTAGCAATGTATTCAGCTTCAGCAGTTGATGCAGAGACACAAGATGTTTCTTACATTGCCATGAGACAACCCTTCCACCAAGAAACTGACATCCCCCAGATGTGGACTTTGCAGTCATGTTGCAGCCACCATAATCACTATCTGTATAACATACAGATTGAAGTTAGAATTCTTAGGATACCAAAGACCAAGTGTTGAAGCACCTTTGAGATATCTTAGAATTCTTTTGACAGTGATGAGGTGAGACATCTTAGGGTTGGCTTGATATCTTGCACAAATACATGTAGCAACATGATATCAAGCCTGCTAGCTGTAAGATACATAAGAGACCCGATCATAGCCGTGTAAAGGTGTTCATCCACACACGCCCCCTTAAGATCAGGTCCAAGGGAGTGGTTTCTTGCTATGGGTGACTTAGCAATCTTACAATCAGTCATGTTGAATCTCTTAAGTATGTCTTGAACATACTTTAACTGGCTAATGAAGATGTCATCTTCAACTTGCTTCACTTGAATTCCCAGAAAGAAATGAGTTCCCCCATGGCACTCATTTCAAATCTTTCTTTCATCAACTTCTCAAAGTCTTTGTAGAGCCTTGATTAGTTGAACCAAAGATGATGTCATATACATATACTTGAACTAGAATTAAGTCATTTCCTGTCCTTTGATGAAGAGAGTTCCATCTATAATACCCCTTCTATATCCATGTTTGTAGATATACTGAGATAGAGTGTCATACCACTTCCTGGGTGCCTGATGCAGCCCATAAAAAGCTTTGTCAAGCTCGCAGACATAATCAAGATGATGAGGATCTGCAAAACCAGGTGGTTATTTGACATACACCTCTTCATCAATCACTCCATAAAGAAAAGCACACTTGACATCAAGTTGATAGACCTTGAAGTTCTTGGATGCAGAAAATGCCACGAATATCCTAACAGCTTCAAGTCTAGCTATAGGAGCAAAGACATCAGTGTAGTCAATCTCTTCTTCTTGTGTGTATCCTTGAACAACTAGTTTAGCTTTATTTTTTATGACAACGCCTCTATCATCCTTTTTGTTCCTAAACACCCATTTGGTTCCAATATTAGTCTTACCATGAGGAAGAGGACAAAGGTTCCAAACTTTTTGTCTTTTGAATTGAAGCAACACCTATTTCATAGCTTCAACCCAACTTCCATCCTTCAAAGCCTTATAAATTTTCTTTGGCTCTATCTAGGATAAGAAACAAGAGTGAAGACAAACATTTGCTTCATGGGTTTGTCCTCTTGTTCTTACCCCTGTGTCAACATTTCTAATGATATTTGTGGTGGGGTGACACTTGTGGATCTTTAGCTGAAGGATCAAAGAAAGTTGCTGAGAGATATCTAAATTAGAGAAATTTAGATCTTCCATGGATGTTTCTCCCACCACATCAGCGCACTTATCTACAGAGACTTGATCCAATGAGTGTGTGACATCATTGATATTGTCATCTATGGAGTGGTTATCAGCATCAAGAAATTCCTGATCACTATCACCACCTCCATTATTTTCTTCTACATTTGAAGTATCTTTATCTTGTTGTAAAGCTTCTGAGATGGAATTGAAGGCATCCTAGATGTATCAGCTAAGTTTGTCATTCTGGTGCTGATAGAAACTTCATTTGCAGAAGTAGTTACAACTAGAGCTGAATATGTGTTACTTGAAGGTCTTCTTAGCTCAAATCTAGGATCAGGATCATCTATTGGTAAGATATCTGCAGATCCTAAAACTGTCTCTCAAGATTTGTTAAAACAGTCGGTAACTAAATAAAGTTCAAACAGCCAATCAGGACCAGAACCAGCCACACAGGGTGTGTGTTCCTTGAAAGTCACATTGGCTGACTCTTTAACAATTCTAGTTCTGAGATTGTATACTCTATAAGCCTTAGCTTGGGAAGAGTATCCAATAAAGTGTCCATCATCTGATTTCTTAGCAAATTTAGCTATTTGATCTTTGGTATTCAAGATGGTGCAAGGACATCCAAATGACCTGAGAAAACCAATGAAAGGTTTTCTCTTATGCCAAAGTTCATAAGGAGTCCTGCCATGAGTTTTAACCACTAAAACTTTGTTTTGCACTTAACAGGCAGTGTTGACTGCCTTTGCCCAAAAGGTGATGGGCAGCTTAGAGTAAGACAACATGGTTCTTGCAGCTTCAATTAGTGTCGTGTTTCTCCTCTCAGCAACACCATTTTGCTTAGGAGACCTCGGAGCATTATATTGTCTTGTAATACCCTTTTCATCACAAAATGCATCAAGGATTTGATTCTTGAATTTAGTTCCTTGATCACATCTTATGGTTTTGACCTTGTGATCAGATTGATTCTCAATCTTTAGCATGAAATTCTTCAGATCTCAGAGTCTCATCCTTAGTTCTAAGGAAGAAGACCCAAGTGAATCTTCTAAAGTCATCAGGGATCACTAAATAATAAGAGGTCCTTCCTAGACTCATTAAACTGGTGGGGCCAAAGAGATCCGTATGTAACAACTGTAGGGGTGTAGTGATGGAGTTTCTTGTTGGATTTTGTTACATGTTTATCAAAGCAAGTTTAACCATTTAAACTTCAAAAATGCAGCGGATATAAGTGGTTAAAAGGTGTTTTATAATCTGAAAATTTGAACCATATTAACCCAAAACAAAACTCATAAACAAAGGATCATATACATATCTGAAATGAAATGCTATCAAAATGCAAGAACAACCATAGGGTGTTCTTGAAGCTACATTTCAAAAACAAGATGTTGTAGTAAGGATGAGAAGAAGAAGATGATGCTTCTTGAATGTGTAGCCTTCAAAATAGTAGTCCTCAAGCTTGTATACCCACAAGCCTTAGCAAACACCAAACTTGTTAGGTAGTAGAACACCAAGTCGATCCTTCTTCTTGTAGATCCGAATCCAGCCAAGCCAAAACCGATTTTTCAACTTGCAAAAATGAATTTCCAGCCAATAGAAGAAGAAGAAAAGTCCTTGCTTGTGTGTGTGAGAGAGAGAGCTAGATGGGAGAGTTCAAGAGAGAGTTAAAGTCTTGTGGAACCCAAGACTAAATGACTCTCCAAAGCCCCGCAAAGGGATGGCCGGAAACCCATTCAAAATGGGTTCCCCCCATTTTAATTTTTATACAGAAACTTACACTCTCCACCCACAAGTTTATAAAATTAAAACCTGTTATAATTTTATAACATCAATACGCTTTTATTTGTCATTATTTAACTGACTTAAATAATGAAACAAATAATTTCTCATGAACAAATTACCCATATAATGTTGTTCTATTACAAAAGCAACGTTTTAGAAAACCCAATTTCTAAATTGGTGTCAATATTTATTTGTATGATCTTATCAACAAATAAATATTTATTGGTGTTTGTATAGCTTGTTATTGGGTATGAACCGACTTGGATCATAACGTACTAACCACATCAATCTTGTATGTGTCTTAGGCATACAAGATCCAACAATCTCTCACTTGCACAAGATTGATAGAAGATTGATGCAAGCAGTAAATACCGCCTAACAACGGTTTACTACCCTTAATACGTATGACTAAGTGCCATTCAATAACATCATCCCCTTTAAGTACCTTACTCGAAATGTGTTAGGTGAACCAATCATCTATCCTTTTGTCAGAGATGTCATGTTAAATCCTAGAGACACAGAGTGATCATTCTCCATTCATTTAACTTTACCAGGCATTAGACATCTTACTCTCAATGAATAAGAGGGACAATCCCATCTTGACTACGTACGTCTCTCACAATTACCTTGTATTATACCCAAACTCAAACTTATGTACTGCCATGTTTCAGAATAGTGAAGAACTAAGTCAAAATATAATATTTGTTAAATATCTAGACGCAATATGTATCTTAGGTTAGAGGATACCAAATAATGTTCGCGTTTACTCAAAATTACTTGTGATCAATCAAGAAGATTCCATGTAGTAATATTTGAGATGTAGGTCAGTCTAATATTTGTATCCCACAAATATCTATGAACTTTGGTAGCAACCCTTTGCTCTATATTCATCCATATGAATACCTACCAATCCAAGTTCATAATAGTCTTACCTTCATACTTGTTCCCACAAGTATGAACGACTACAGACGTTCTAAGTAAATGATTTACTCATGGATTTTATACATGCAAAATAGGAATATTAGTTGAACCATTATAACCAAACAATTCATTCAAGTAATAAAGGGTTACAATATCAAAATACAAATTAAGATCAAATTCAGTCACTAGAATATTGAAGTCCCATGGCACAAGTATGACTTTCATGCTTGGCCTTTTCAAGAAACTTCGTGAGTGGATCCGCAATGTTTTTATCCGTGTGAACTTTGTGAATACATATCTTTACCTTTTCAACTTCATCCCTTATGTAGTTGAATCTTCATTCAATGTGCCTAGTCTTTTGATGTGCACGGGGTTCCTTGATTTGAGCAATCACACCCTCATTATCACAAAGAGTTTCTAGGGGGTCCTTAATGGAAGGGATTACCCCTAGATCGGCAATGAATTTCTGTAACCATGCAGCTTCCTGAGCTGCTAATGAAGCGGCGATGTATTCTGACTCTGTGGTTGATAATGCCACCACATCTTGCTTAGAGCTCTTCCAAGAGATTGCGCCTCCATTCAAGATGAAAATGTACCCCGATTGTGATCGTGAATCATCCCGATCAGTTTGGAAACTCGCATCCGTGTAACCCTTTACTACGAGTTCCTCCTCACCAGATCCATAGAATAGAAACATATCTTTGGTCCTCCTTAGGTACTTAAGTATGTTCTTAACAGCCATCCAATGACTGTTTCCAGGATTTTGTTGGTATCAGCTTGTCATGCTTAAGGCGCATGACACGTCCGGCCTAGTGCATATCGTTGCATACATGATGGATCCTATGGCAGATGCATACGAGATTCCCTTCATTTTGTCTTGCTCATCCTTTGTGGTTGGACATTGAGTCTTGTTTAATATTGTTCCTCTTTGGATAGGTAGGATACCTTTTGTAAGAGTTTTCCATCTTGAATCTTTTCAAGATCTTATCAAGGTATGCACTTTGATTCAAACCTTGATCTACCCTATAGATCTTTATTCCCAAAATATTGGTGGCTTCACCAAGATCGTTAATTGAAAAATAGTTTCCAAGCCAGGTTTTAACACCTTCCAATGTTGGAATGTCATTTCCAAATAGTAGAATGTCATCGACATACAATACTAGGATATACACATGCTTCATCAGCATTTTTGATGAACCCAAATTTGATTATCTCTTCATCAAAACGGTGATCCAACTTCTTGATACTTGCTTCAATCCATAGATTGATTTCTTTAACTTACATACTTTGTTAGGATGTTTTGGATCGACAAAACCTTCGGGCTGAACCATATAGACATCTCCTCAAGATATCCATTTAGAAAAAGCAGTTTTGACATCCATTTGCCAAATCTCATAATCATAATGAGCAGCTATGGCAAATATCCTAGTAGACTTTAGCATTGCAACCGGTGAGAAGGTCTTATCATAATCAACCCCTTGAGTTTGAGTGAAACCTTTTGCTACAAGTCTAGCTTTATAAGTATCCATGTTTCCATGCATATCGGTTTTCTTCTTGAAAACCCACTTACTTCCAACTATCTTGGATTTAAGAGGTGGTTCAACCAAGTCCCATACTGGTTGTCATACATGGACTACATCTCAACATTCATGTCTTCAAGCCATTTGTCACAATCTAAATTGGACATTGCATCACGATAAGTGGTTACTTCATCGAAATCTACCACATAGCATCCATCTACAAAAAATCCATATATTTTAGGTGGATTACTATATCTACCACATCTACGAATGTTTTGTGTGTATTAATCAACTATTTGATCACCCTCAACATCCTCATGTTAAGTGCAAGTGTCAACCAAACATGTATTGGTTTGTGGTTCTTGATCCTCCTCAAGATCCACTGTTCTACTGCTAGTTTCTCCCGTAAGGAACTTAGCTTCTAATAACTCAGCCTTCTTCGCAACAAACTCCCTTTGTTCCATTGGATCACATAAATAATATCCTATAGAATCTCTAGGATATCCAATGAAGATGCACTTAGTGGAATGGCTTTCTAACTTGTTTGAGGTAGGAGTCTTAACATAAGCTTCACAACCCCGTACCTTTAAATATGATAGTGATGGAACCCTTCCATGCCATATTTCAAGAGGTTTCATTTCCACTTTCTTGGTTGGGGCCATATTCAAGATACAGGCCGCAGAGAGCAAAATGAAACCCCAAAATGATAGAGGCAATGAGCTTCTAGCGATCATAGATCGAACCATATCCAATAAAGTTTGATGTCTCTGCTCGGACACACCATTATGTTGTGGTGTTCCAGGTGGAGATAGTTGTGAGACAATACTACAACTTCTAAGATGATCTCTAAAAGCATCACTTTGGTATTCACCTCCTCTATCAGTGCGAAGAATTTTTATTTTCTTCTTGATTGATTTTCTACTTCATATTGGAAGACTTTGAACATTTCAAAAGCTTCATCTTTGTGTCTTAACAGTACACATAACCATATCAACTATAGTCATCGGTAAAGGTAATGAAGTATCTTTCATTGTACCTAGTCATTGGTTTAAAAGGACCACATATATCCGAATGTATGATTCCTAATAAATCTTTTGCCCTTTCGGTTTTGCCACTAAAAGGTGTCTTAGTCATTTTACCTTGTAAACAAGATTCACAAACATCAAATGAATCATATTCACTTGCTTTTAAAATACCGTTCTTTTGAAGTGTTTGTATGAGCTTCTTGTTTATATGACCAAGACGGCAATGCCAAAGATAGGTATCACTCAAATCCAACTTGAGTTTCCTGGTGGTGGTTGGGTACAACGAGCTATCATATAATGCGTTTTCACAAACAAATTCATAAATACCATTAATAGGAATAACTTTAAAATAAAATATGCCATTTAAAGAAACGTGAATTTCATTTTCAATAAATGTTAAAATATAACCATATTCTCTTAATTGGGCAACATAAATAATGTTCCTAGTCAAACTAGGAGCATACAAAATCTTGTTCAAAATTGCTTCCAAACCATTTGGAAGCTTCAAGATATAGTCCCCTCGGCCTTTAACTTGAACTTTTGCCCTATTCCCCGTGTAGAGGCTAACATCCCCTTTCTTGAAGTCTTTACTTCTTTTGAACCCCTACAATAAGTTGTAAATGTGAGTTCCACATCCGGTATCCAATACCCATGTGTTAGAGGATATTAAATTTAGATCAATATAAATCATGAAAATTGTACCTGAGGTTTGCCTGGCATCCCTCTTAGCTTGCAACTCTTTGAGATGGACTGAACAATTTCTTGCCCAATGTCCAATCTCCCCACACTTAATGCATGGGTCATTTGAAGCAACCTTTTCCTTCTTCTCTGGTGGTTTTGGTGGTGGCGCTCTTACCAATCCCTTTCTCTTTCCCCTAACGTGTCCTTTACCCTTGGCAACATTTGCCTTGGGTGCAGGTTGAGCCTCTTCTTGTTCCCACCTTCAGTGATGGTGAGAACAGAAAAACCCTTTTACCCATGCCCACCTTGGTAGTTTTGAGCATAGAGTGAAGCTCACTTATGTTCTTGTACCATCCGTTCATGTTATAAATGATGACAAAGTTTTCAATCCTTTTTGACAAAGAGTTAAGGATCAAATCCATAGCCAACTCTTTCGAGACGGGACAATTTAGCCTTTCAAGGCGGTCAGTGTGGCTTTTCATCTTAAGTACATAAGATGAAATAGATTGGGTATCATCCATACGACATGCATGGAGTGCTCGAACCGTTTCGAAGCACTCTACCCTTGCTTCTTCAACTGGGTAATGATATCGTACACTCCATGATGTTCATACTCCTTTTGGAGATCCGGAGTCATACTTGCCAACATTAGGCAAGACACTTGGACCGAGTCCTCAGTGTATTTCACCCAATTATTATAGGCCTCCTCATCAACCTCATTAGGTTGATTGGGAATTGGATCGTCTAGAATATACGATCGTTTCTCTTGCTTGAGAACAATTCTCATGTTTAGAAACCAATTTATGAAGTTGTTATGGTTTAGACGTTCGTTTTGGAGAATGGTCCTAAGTGATAGTGAGTGAGCGGACGGGATATCATTATTCTCATTGTTGTTGGTGGCCATCTACAAAATATTAACAAAGTTCAGTTTTAGTATTTTTGAAATTATTCATATTTTAATAATTAAAGCCCTTTTATGTGTCATACACAATTTAAAATTCTAGAATCCAACGTTACATTTAAATAGTGATTAGTTGACCTTTATCTCATTATTTAAATTAAAAAGGTAGTCAATATTTTGATAATTGCACCGCCCTTTGCAACTTCTAGAGTATGGGATCGACTTTGAACATCATATGTATATTCGGCATGTTAATCCCATCAACACCCTTTGTAAATCACATTGTAGGTGATCCATTTAACATGGTTTGCAAATCAAGTCACCCTACTTGCACCACATGTGAGTTTTCCAACATAAGTGGTTAGGTGACCTTTATCCCACAAATATGGTATCCCCACTTCAAATCACAAGTTCCAACAAAATGTTTAGGTGACCTTTATCCCATTAAGAGTTTCCAAGTGACTCAAGTGTTGTGCAAAAGGACGGTGTTAAACATGTTTGTAAAAGAAATTTTAATTTTTCATAATCTTAGTTTAGGAAACTCTATGTTCCTTATATTTGCATGCTTTCAAATACAGGGTACCCTATGATTCACTTTTAATAACACCCCTTTTATTAAAATCACTAATCCTTTAATAACCTCTTATTGACCACTTAATGATAAAGAACCATCAATTTTCAGCTTGTTAAGTTTGTTAATGAGTTTGTTATGCATATCCAAATATCAAACAAAAACCATACAACAAACAACAAAACAAGCATAATCATACAAACATAAGTGCATAACCATAGCCACTAAGTTGACCACACTTGTTTGCCATCACAAGTGTTGTCATAAGGTCTTTCCTAAGGGTAATAATGACACATCAAAATGTGTCCATGAACTCCCACTTGAATCCACATCCAAATGCTTCAAGTGTCCATGTCTTTTGTGTCCTTCTTTGGGTCTTCATCTTGTGCATCTTCCACATAACCGGTTCTAGATGCCATTGTTGGGTTTTGTTACATGTTTATCAAAGCAAGTTTAACCATTTAAACTTCAAAAATGCAGTGGATATAAGTGGTTAAAAGGTGTTTTATAATCTGAAAATTTGAACCATATTAACCCATAAACAAAGGATCATATATATATGTGAAATAAAATGCTATCAAAAAAAAAGAACAACCATATGGTGTTCTTGAAACTACCTTCCAAGAACAAGATGTTGTATTAAGGATGAGAAGAAGAAGATGATGCTTCTTGAATGTATAGCCTCCAAAATAGAAGTCCTCAAGCTTGTATACCCACAAGCCTTAGAAAACACCTAACTTGTTAGGTAGTAGAACACCAAGTCTATCTTTCTTCTTGTATTCTGAATCCAGCCAAGCCAAAACTGATTTTTCAGCTTGCAAAAATGAATTTCCAGCCAAAAGAAGAAGTGAGAAAAGTCCTTTCTGTGTGTGTGAGAGAGAGAGTTAGATGGAAGAATGCAAGAGAGTGTTAAAGTCTTGTAGAACCCAAGACTAAATGACTCTCCAAATCCCCACAAAGGGGCGGCCGAAAAACCATTCAAAATCGGTTCCCCCTATTTTAATTTTTATAAAAAAAACTTACACTCTCCACCCACAAGTTTAGAAAATTAAAACCCCTTTTAATTTTATAACATCAACACACTTTTATTTGTTATTATTTAACTCACTTAAATAATGAAACAAATAATTTCTCATAAACAAATTATCCATATAATGTTGTTCTATTACAAAAGCAATGTTTTAGAAAACCTATTTTCTAAATTTGTGTTAGTATTTATTTGTATGATCTCATCAAAAAATAAATATTTATTGGTGTTTGAATAGTTTGTTATTGGGTATGACCTGACTTGGATCATAACGTACTAACCACATCAATCTTGAATGTGTCTTGGGCATACAAGATCCAACATTTCTTTCCTTAGGCTTATGAGATACCTTATGTTGCTTCCCTTTCAGGCATGCAACACAATGATCATCACTTGTAAACTCTTTCTTTGGTATTCTAGTTACCATATCATTCTTAATAAGTCTATTCATGTTTTTAAAGTTTACAATGCACATTCTTTTATACCATAGGAAAGACTCATCACTATTGGCTTTAGAAAGAAAGCATGAAACTTCTCTAGAGGGAGATGTTTCTTGCAAGTCCATCTTGTACATGTACCTTTTCCTGGGGGTTCTAAGCAGAATATGCTCATGAGGAATGGCCACCCCGGTCTTGAGAACAATGCACTCATGCTCAAAAAAAGCATGTTATGGCTCTGATCACAAAATTGGGATACACTCAGAAGATTGTACCCAAGCTCCTTGACAAAGTTTATCTTTTCAATGTTGAGCTTACCATTTGTGACCTTGCCCCTTCCAGAAATGTAACCACCTTCATCTCCTCCAAAAGCAACTAGCCCCCAATCATCCTTTCAAAGTTCTGTAGTAGTGACCTATTGCATGTCATGTGCCTGGAATAGCCACGGTCAATGATCTAGACATTCTTGGTTGTCTTGAGTTGTTCTTGCATAAAAAATGATTAGCTACATTTGGAAACCCAACCTTACTTGTCTTGGGCTCACTAAGAGAAACAGAAGGTAATGTAACAGTAATAGCTCCTATAGTAGTGCTTTGAGAATCATGAGTTGTTGTTGATGTAGAGCATCCAGTCACTTGGTCTTTCTTTGACTTCCACACCACCTTTGGAAGTTTGGACTTGACCTTCAACAGTTTGGAAGCTTTTGAGACTTAGGAAGTCTTGATGACTGGACCTTCAGAAGATTCTGCAAACACTGCAGCAAACTTCAGTGCTTCAGAAGTATTCCTTCCTTCCAAGAACAAATTTTCTTCCAAACGCAATTTTCCACTTTCCTTTGTCTTAGTTTTAGAGCTTCCAAAGGAAACAGATTTTCCTTCCGAAGCTTGAATCTTCTTGGAGCTCTTAGAAGTCCTTGTCTTGGTCATGTGAAGAGTACTTTTAGGATTGAATGGACAATCCTTAACAAGATGAGCAATGCTTTCACACATGACACAGTCCATTTTCTTCTTCCTAAGAGCCTTCTGCCAAAAACAAGACTGACTTTGATCACATCCCTTCTCCACCTTCATCTTCTTTGATCACATCTCTTCTCCACCTTCATCTTTGCAGATGCTGAGACGGTCCTTCTAGGCTGAGGACTGTTCTTGGAGTTGGATGGTCCAGGCTATATATCAATGGTACACACAGACTAGTCTTCTTCTTGATGCTGAGATGATTTGAACATGAACTAGAACTCTTGACAGTAGAGTTTAGGTTGATGTCTTCAGTCATCACTACTTCAAACCCTGAAGAGATAAAAACTTGTTTCTTCTTAGAGTCAAAAGTAGCCTTGATCTCTTGAGCCTTCCAAGCTTTTCTTTTGCTCTTTCTCATCAAGTTCTTTCTCATTGACTTGGTCATCATAGTCTTCTTCTTCTCCTCAGAACGATAGTGGCCCTTCTTATAATCCTCCTCTTCACTCTTCTCAGAGGAATTCTTCACTATAACTACTTCATGCTCTTCACTTAAAGGGTCTATGAGAGGAAGCTCATCTTCTTAAGTTCCACACCTGGGTGATCTTACAGAAAATATTGTATGTGGAGGAGCTATCTTATTAGATCCCAATCCCTGCTTGTTTTGATAGCACACCTTGTTGTGCAGGGATAAGGATATCATGTTCTAGAAGGTCTCTTCTTCAAGAACACACTTTTCTACCTTGGCGTTGTGATCACAAGCTCAGCCTGGCACTCAGTCAGCTTAGTTATGATATCCTTGATCTGAGTCCTATAATTTGTGTGCTCATGTTTTAGAACTAAAATGGTTTCTCTAAGTCCTCTATCTTTAGTTTGTAATCACTTTCAGACTTTCTAAAATCAGCTTTTAAGATGTTTAAGGACTCAAGATCAGATCCCATTTCAAAGTTGTAGGACCTATATCTATTAACTTTATAAATGCATTCAGGAGTACAGAGATGTTCCAATACCTTGGCTTCATCATGATCTGTCATCAGTGCTAGGTTTGGAGAACATCTTCCACCTGAAAGCTCTAGTCAAAGTCTCCTTCTTCAACAGCAACAACTGCTTGTTGCTTTGGCTTCTCATTTTGGGTAGCCTTGTTAGTGTAGTTTGGTCTGGATTGTGCTTGGCCACCATTTGTTCTTGGTGCCTTACACTCCTCGGAAAAGTGGCCCATCAAGTTAAAGTTCTAACACTTGACTTTGTTTTCATCTAGTCCAAACTTTGCACTAGTTGCATTGTTGGGGAACTTCCTTCTAGTCCACTTGTAGAACTTCTTGGCTCTATGAGTGAGAAGAGCCATCTATTGGATTATTTCCATGTACTCCGGATCATCTGGATGGATACAGTCCAGGTCTTTAAGGGTGAAAAGAAAGCTGCCATAACTTTCATCAGAAGACACAAAGGCTTGAGAAGAACTTGTCTCTTGGAATGGGCTTCCTTGAGTGTAGTTCTCCCTTGGTGTCTCAGGGGAGGTGATAAAAGGACCCTTTTGTGAGTTGTCAGGATAGCATAAGAGATGATGTTGGGGTTCTATTTTATCCCATTCAACAACATGAAGGGCTGAACCCATTTGATTGTTGGAGTTTCCAGATGAACCTTGCATGTTCATCTCCATCTGGTAGCCACTGAGAATTCCATTCAACTCTATCAGAGTGAGATTTTCCAGGTTCTCATTTCTCTTGATAACCACACAGTAGTGTGTCCATTGCCTAGGAAGAGAGGACATGAACTTCCTTACAATGTCTCTATTTTCAAGAGCAACACCTCCGTCCACTAGGGTATCCACAATCTCAACATATCTGAAATATTGTTAAGTCATGATTTCACCTGCTTTGAAGGTGAAATTTTCAAACTGCTACTTCTGGAGATCCTTCTTGTTCTCCTTAGCTTTAGAAGAACCCTCATACATTAGTTTCAATGCATCCCACAACTGCTTAGCTGTTTTGCATTTCTTGAACCTCTGTATACAAAGTTTGGAAGAGCAATCCGAAGGGCTATCATGGCTTTCTGGTCAATCTCTACTCTCTTTCTATCCTTATTTGAGTAGTTAGCCATGGCTTTGGGGATCATACCACCACCAGTAGCAAAGGGGGTGCTTGGTATGTAAGGTCTATTTTCAACAGACTCCCACATTCTTGAGTCTAGAGACCTGATGAAACCTTCCATTCTTTGGCAACAGGTGTCAAAGTCATCAAGAGTGATCAGTGGGAACTTGTTCATGGTTCCAATTTCCCTATTAGTTTTGGAAATGGATGCCATTTGATAATTTATGTATTTTATGTGTGTGAGGGATCTAAAGATGGTGAAATATTATATCAAGAGCCTGTATGCTCTTATACCAAATGCAGGACCGGTGAAGGGTGGTCACTTACAACACAACAACATAATGAGGAGATTAACTTGACTAGTCGAATAGTAAGACTGGATTAACCACAAGTAATGATACTAAGAACACAAATAAGAAAGAGACATAACAAGATAGCAAAATACACAAGGAGATGATTTCAATATTGCAGTATATTGCCTTCTCAAGTTCTTTTACAAGTGTGACAAAGCATACAGGAAAGTTACAAGGACTTAAGATATATATATATATATACTACATCCTACAGCCGGCCGTACTATGAAAGCCAGCCGGATACAATTGACTAGACACAAACAAAATCAATTGTAGAGTCAAAAGGCAGATTGCCTTTTCACTTGTTGTTGATACATATTTACTTAGTTTAGAAGCTTAATGTAAAATGTCTATCATGTCTTACATATATGTAATGAATGGTTCGGAATGAAATACAATATGGGTTGATACTTATAATGTTTAATATTTCATTGTTTATTGTGTGATAATTTATAGTGTACTAACTATATAGGTTTGTTTGGTTGTTGTACATAATTCTTAGTCAATAATGATTGAGAAACGTGTTCAAAATTAGTCATATGGAGTCCTCATGCAAATGGACCAATCGCACGACTGAATACTTCATGAATACTTCATGCTAATGGACCAATCGCACGACTAAACCAAGAGACTGGATCACTCGCACGATTGAGACATAGATTGACTCAGTCGTGCGGATGGATAAATCGCATGATTCAGTTGCACGACTGAACTAATGGTTCAGTCATACAATTTGAAGACCCTAACCTATAAATACCACCTAATTCGTGGAAAAACATAACAATTTGAATACCTACGCACATAATCGTACCCTAGACGTCCAGAGACTCAAGAATACCTGTTCCAAGTTCATAGATCGCAATTGATCATGTTCTAATTGTTCTTAACGTTTCTTTAATCATTAGATTGGTTTGAACTATGTTCTCCCTGATTGTATCGCCAAGAAAATAGGAATTCGCACTATTTGATCTGGTGTACGTGTAGAATCAGTTAGTACTCCATCCGTACTCGTCCCTAACAAGTGGTATAAGAGCTTTGGCTCTTGATTTTGCGTCTGATTCGATCGGTTTTGGTGTAAAAAACATGCTTTTCATTCAAAAAGACCATCTTTTTTAGTAAAACAATGTTTTCGACGTCTCCAGATCTAAAAGTTCAAGTTTTTCGGCGTAAGGCAAATTAGGGTTCGTGAAAAATCGTATTTTTGTGTCAAAGTACCAAAAACCTTCAAATTTTCAAAACCAGCAGCCTTCAGTCGCACGATTGATTTAATCGCATGACTGAACGCAATCGCACCTCCCATACACACGATTGAACTCAGTCGCCCATCCACTCGTAGGACTGAACAATCTCATCGCATTGTCCATCCGCATTTGTCCAATCGCATGGCTGTTCATCTGCACTTGTCCAATCACATGATTGATCCATCCGCACTTGTTCAATCGCCCGATTGACCCATTCGTTCTTCATTCGCACAAGTGAATAAATTTCAGTTTGAAGTTTAAGGTTCATAGAGATAGAAGATCGGTACTCAGCATTTACTGCCGGTAGGAACTCACGGATACAGAACCTTTTACTTTTGGAAAATGAAATTGGGAGTCATATTAAGCCCCCTAAACTTATAATGTTAGATGATTACCCATAATGGAAGCAAAGGTTCAAGATATATCTAAATGGAGTTGATCCCATATGTGGGAATCAATCGAGACAGGTTATAGCATGCCGGTTAATGCTGATGGGGTTAAACTTACCTTGGCGGCATGACTGATAGTTAGAAGGTGAAATACAATACTGAAAATAAGGTGTATGCTTTGTTGACTTAGTCAATTCCTAAGGATATATTCCATCATTTTCTGAGAACAAACAAGTAAAGAAGTTATGGGAGGCTCTAGAAAAATGGTATGAGGGGAATGCAACATTGAAAGCCTTAAAGGCAAAGGCTCTAAAGAAGGAGTTTGATAACTTCTCTTAAATAGGGAAAGAGAGCCTGGATGACATCATCGACCGATTCTACCACTTGATGAGTGAGCTAAAGACTCATGGGGTAACCACGTCCATGGAAGACAAGGGTCAAGTTTTGTAGATGGCTTGCCAGAGAAGTGGGTTTTGTTTGTGTCAAATCTGAGACAGAATGATATGCTAGCGAAGTTGGATATTAATGATTTTATTCTGAAGCTGAGAGAGGAAGAATTGAGAATGAAGTACAGGTCTTATATACGATCAGAATCCGTCACTTTATACTCATCTCCCGCTCCAACAAGTTTAGGAGCACCACTTCAAACGGCATTTGTGTCTAGTTTAATAGCTCCTTCCCAAGCCACTACTTCAGGATCTGAAACATCAGGTTCATCTTGCACCCAATATATAGTACCTGAAGCAAATACTACAAAGTTGAAGACCTAGAATCTTGGTAATATTACTGTGGAGGTGGCAAAGGAGCACATGGATCTCTTAGCAGCGGTCTTCACTCCTATGATGGCCTAGTTGCGGGGAGATTGGAAACTGCCATCTTGCAGATGAAGATTACGAGCAGGTGGATGAAACTGAACTTGAAAGAATGGATATCATGTGGGCGTTGTCTAGTGTTGTTTGGAGGGCGAAGAGTTTGTGAAAAGACTGGACAGAACTTGATAGCCACAAAAGACACTACCTTTGGTTTCAATAAAACCAAAGTTACATGTTTTAATTATGGAGAGAATGGGCATTTCAAACGTGAATGTGTTAAGCCCAAGAAGATAGGTAATGGTAATCCATTCTCAACCTTCAATCGTCAAGACAAACCCACAACTAGTGCTACCTCATCAAGCAAGGAAACTAAGGCCTTGACTACACCAGACAACGAAGGGCAAGATTGGACCTTTCGTTTTGTATCTCCAGGAGAAACCAACATTGCTTATGTTGAGGGTTTGGATGATGACTCTGCAAGCGAAGGTGAAATCGCAATGGAACTAGTGATGTCAAATAATGAAGATACTGTGAATGTGGTCAATCACCTGAATGAACAAGATCTTAGAACAACATGTTCAGAATCACCAGCACCCGAACAGTCAAACCCTATATTGATGGCTGATTCAACCGAATCTTCATAGGTAAGTACCAAAGACCAACTTATTGAAAGTCATGCTTGTAATGAATGTAATAAATTTTGAGAAAGCATAGATTCAAAATTTTCTAGGTTATTAGACCATAATGATAGCTAAGTAAATGACTTACAACTGTGCATAGAAGCTAATCGAATTGTAAAACAAAATAAGCATAGTTATACAGAGACAATAGAACTTTTAAATAAACAACTAAGGGAAACTAAAATTGTTGCTTTTAATGAATCCAATGACATAAAGTTCTATTTAAACTCCCTGGAAGAAACTAAGAAAGAAAAGTCAGTTTTGGAAGTCGAAGTCAACTCATTAAAACAAAAACTGCATAGTTGGAGCAGTTCTTCTCACATAGTCCAGCACTTAGTGAAAGAACGTAACAATGGTGAGGGGTTGGGTTACAAAGTGTTTCCACCACCAAATGAGATCTTATTGAATGCTAAATATAGACCAATAAATAACAATACAATCAAGGATCATGTGGTTTCCACTCCTCTAATTAGTGATCCAGATTCCCCAACTAAATCAGTGGAATCTTTCGCTAAGAGAAGGAGGCCACTTTGAAATCTAAAGGTAAGATTCCTATTGTCAATTTGGATGAACAATTTGAAAAGGTTAATGTAATTCAGGTTTAAACATGTCTATTTCTGAACCCAAAAGACCAAACAAGTTAACCAACCACGTGCTCCATGTCATAGTCCAAATAAACAAAAGCGTAAAGATGTTAAAAATGTTCAAACAATGAATTTTGTTAAAGAAGAAAAAACATCTACACAAGAATGTCCAAACCCAAAAAGACTAAAGTCACACCTATGTCACACACTTCCCCACAGAAATAGTTCCACCAACATGTAGAAATTGATCATGCTATGGACACATCGCTTCTAATTGTCCTTATTATCAGACACCAAGAAAGAAAATTGAACTGCATGATATAAAATCAAGTTCTTCGAAAAGGAGTTCTATCACTCCATCAAAAAGAATTAGTGAACATAAAGTTCAAACCGTAAGCCAGTCGTCTGTTTATCACAAACAGACCTTACACAAAACTGGCTTATGGAAAGAAAAGTCAAGATCAATGTCTAATAATGAGAACAAGAAACCCTCAAATGGATAGTGGGTTGAGTTTATGACGTGTGATTCCTCGATGTCAACCAAGCCAGTTAAGGCTTGGGTCCCTAACATACACTAATCATTTCCTTTGATGTGCAGGGTGTCCGCTATAGTGCTTCTACAAATACCTGGATTGTTGATAGCGAGGCATCAAGGCACATGACTGGGAATTTGTCTCTCCTGTCTAATGTCAAACAAATTAAAGGGGACACATTTTATTTGCTGGAAATATAGGAGGATATATCACTGCATAAGGCGAAGTGGGAAACTAGAAAGTTAAGTTTGATAAGGTAAACTATGTTCAACAACTTCAAATAACTTACTTTCTTCTCCTAAATATGTGACAAAGAATTCAAGGTTGTATTTGACAACAAGAAGTCCTATGTTCTAAAAAATGACTATGTTATCCTGGAGGACCAAGTTTTAATGTCAGCTTCAGATATAAACAATTATATGTCTTGGACCTATCAAAGGCCTCCACAACCGATCATAATGTACAATGCTTCTTGTCAAAGGCAACAGAGAAAGACTCCATATCTTGGCATAGGAGAATGGGACACATTAATCCACGAAAGATGAATCACTTGATCCAAAATAATCTAGTGCGTGGAGTAAATGTTAAGAACATCCAATTACCGGATTTTTGTGTCGCATGTAAGAAAGGGAAACAGAAAAAGAAGACTCATAAGGCAAAGAAAGTTCACTCAATTGACCTACCTCTTAAGCCTCTTCACATGGATTTGTTTGGCCCAGTTAGTACAAAGAGCATTGCCGACGATTTGTTCTGCTATGTAGTTATGATGATTACTCAAGATTTCTTGGGTGATGTTGCTGAAATCCAAATCAGAGACATTTGAATCATTCAAAGAACTGGTAACTACATTGGAGTCACTCTACAAGCTGAAGGTAAGGCAAGTTCGCTCAGACAAGGTACCGAGTTCAAGAACCAGTGGATGGAGGCATTCTGCATAGAAAAAGGAATTGTGAACTAGTTCACATCTGCCTACACTCCTCAAATGAACGGAGTTACTGAGAGAAAGAATTGAAGCTTGATAGAGACCACCCGCATGATGCTTGCAGACTTGAAACTGCCAATCCAATTTTGGAACGAGGCAGTAGCTAACGCATGGTACACCCTCAATCGAGTCTTAGTGGTCAAATGTCATGGTAAATCGTGCTATGAGTTGCTCGAGCGACGTAAACCGAATCTGGAGTACCTCGAACCATTTGGCGCACCATGCACGCTCCTGACGAAAACTCAGTCAGGGAAGTTTAGCAAGAAGGCCGAAGAAAGGATTTTCCCAGGATACAACATACCGAATATGAGAGTATATAACAACTCAACGGGTCAAGTAAAAGTGTGGTGCAATGTTGATGTATAGAGATACACCACCCCCTTGCTGGAAAAAGACCTTCATTCTTTTTCGACTATGATGGATTCTTTAAGTCTTTCAACATCCCTCTCTCCCCTACTGAGGATGAGTTATCGACTAGAATGATGTACGATGTGTTTAACACACCATCACTGGACTCGACATCCTCAACTTCACAAGGTGAGTCTTCTAGTTCTTCAGGGGGAGCACCTAAGTAAGTGACTCATCCTCTGATGATGAAGACGTGGAAAATGATCAGGTGGATTAGGAGGAAGCGGTTACTACTACTGCAAGTACGCAAGCATCTGATGTTGATGCCTCTGACACTTCGGAACCTCACACTCCCACTACCTCAGATATTGAACCTGGTGTTTCACAATTTGGATAATGAGGTATTGTTCCCACCACTCCTGGATCACGACTAAATGTTTATCATCCTTTGGACAATGTCATTGGATATGTACGATCAGGAGTACAGACAAGAAATCAGCTATACTCAGCTGAGTATGCCTCGGTAATGGGAAAGGGATATCTTCACGATGGTGTGTATCGATGTTTTGTGTCTCAATTTGAGCCAAAATATGTTAGTGAAGCCCTAAACGACAAGGCATGGAGTGTCATGCAAGAGGAACTTCTTCAATTCAAGAAGTTAGGAGTATGGACACTGGTGGATAGACCAAAAGGTGCTAAGGTTATTGGCACCAAATGGGTCTTGAAGTGCAAGAAAAATGACCAAGGTGTCATAATAAGAAACAAGGCTCGACTTGTAGTTCAAGGATTTCGACAAGTCGAGGGTATTGATTACAATGAAGTATTTGCACCAGTGGCAAGAATGGAAGCAATCCGTATCTTCCTATCCAATGCATCTTATATGAAGATTAAAGTTTATCAACTAGATGTAAAGAGTGCATTCCTTCATGGTGATATCCGGGAGACAGTGTATGTTAGTCAACCCGAAGGATTGGAGGATCCGTATCATCGGGGCAAAGTTCACAAGCTGGATAAGGCTTTGTACGGGCTCCATCAAGCCCCAAGAGCATGGTATGAGAAGCTCTCGACTCATCTTGTGAAACACGGCTTTCGTAGAGGAGTGATTGACTTCACACTGTTCTTCAAAGAAAAGGATGGTGATTTACTGCTAGTACAGATTTATGTTGATGACATAATCTTCGGTTCCAAAAATGAAGAATTATGTAAAGAATTTGAAGCAGTAATGAAAGCTGAGTTTGAGATGAGTGCCATAGGAGAAATAAGTTCTTTCTTGGGTTATAGGTGGATTAGACACCAAAGGGGATATTTCTACATTAGACCAAGTATGTAGGCGATATTCTCAGTCGATTCGATATGGAGAATGCTTCGACAGATGGGACTTCACTCGCCACAACCATGATGTGGCACCTGACGAAATGCTGATCTTGTGGATGCCACCATGTACCGAGGAATGATCGGATCCCTCATGTACCTCACTGCCTCATGACCTAATATCATGTATGCGACGTGTCTCTGCTCCAGATGTTAGGCGAAACCGAAAGTCAACCATCTCATAGGAGTCAAAAGGATATTGTTAGCTGAAGGGTACTCCAACACTTGGGTTTGTGGTACCCTCATGACGATGACTTTGAGCATACAACGTATAGCGATTTGGATTATGGCGGCTGCAAAATGAACTACAAGTCAACATTTGCAGGATGTCAATTCTTTGGGAGAAGATTAGTCACCTCGCAGTGTAAGCAGACATCGGTTGCTCTGTCAACTTGTGAAGCTGAATGTTGCTGCTGCAAGTTGTTGTTCACAAATCATCTGGATTCTACAGCAAATGTGCGACTAGGGTTTGAAATTCTCTAGCACTCCTATATTTGTTGATAATTCTGTTGCTATAGCCGTAACTAAAAATCTTGTCAGACATCCAAAAACTAAACACATCGGAATTAAATATCACTTTATACGTGATTGTTTGAAAAGAATTAATTGATGTAGTTAAAATTAATACGGACATTCAATGCGCTAACCTCTACACAAAAGCTTTCGATAAACCAAGACTTTATATCTGCTAGAGGTCAAGGGTGTGAAAAAGAAATGTGAAGTGATTCCAAAAGATGACAGTACATAGTCCGACGAGTAGAGTTATTTTTTATTCTATTTTATTTTATTTTATTTCTTCGCCTATTAAAATTCAAAACGCAAAAACATTTTTGGTTTTAGAATTTTAGGGGGAGAATAGGTTAGATTAGTATTATATTAGTCTTTTTATTTAATTACTTAAAAAAACAAGGGAGGAGGAGAGCTTAGCTAAAACGAAGGTAATCAAATTTGTGTTACTGATTCAAAGTTTATGGAAAATTAAGAACACAGGGAACACATTGTTTGGGACTTAAAATAATTTAACTAATCAAAATGAGAAATTCAAAGTTTAAGTCTGACATGTTAATTTGACCTTAATGCACTTTCAAACACTTATCCTTTTAACAATAGATAAAACATTATGAGTGAACCATTCGCACAATTAGATCATGAGTATGAGCCAATCGCATGAATGGAGGTGACCGACCGAGTCAGTCATACGACTGAACCCCAGTCGCACGAATGAACGATACCGACTGAGCCAATCGCACGATTGAGACCCAGTCGCCCAAATGAAGCGTGCGAATAGGTCCAGTCGCCCGACTGAAGATAATATTAGTATAAATAAGGCTAAAGTCGTTCGCATCTCCTCATCACCCCTCAATCGCCCGAAAGCACAGACACTCTGCCAAAATTTGATTGAGCTGATTTCGCACCACCATTGTGTTACTCACATGATTTTGCATCATCTACAGGTAATGAGTGACTGAAATCGCACATAATGCATGGTGTATTCAAACCCTAACAGACCCAAATTGTTTAAAATCGAGAAATAAGTAACAATCATCAAATAGACCACATAAACGTGCATATTGGTTAATATGAAAGACATACTGTGACAATTAGGGTTCCTGCGAGTCTAACGAGTCTAAACACAACGTTTAACTTCAAGTTTTGACCTAGATTCGGGGTTAAAGTGTCGAATAGAGAGCTATGTGACTAGTCACTCCGAATGAACTTCAATCGCACGATTGAACTGGGGGAGTGACTCAATCGGCCGAATGAACTTGGCGAATGACTCAATCAGCCGAATGAGCTAGGAGTATGAGCAAAATTGCCCGATTGAACTTAGCCGCATGCACAATCGCCTGATCGAACTCAACCTTATGCTCAGTCTTCCCATTTAACTCAGTCGCATACTCATCAACTGACTGAACTCAGTCGTATGGTTCAATCACACGATTGAACCAGACTTATTTCAAAACAGTTTAAGTTTCAAGTATATCTATTATGCATTAATTTGATGTTTATGTGCCTTATGTTATAGAAACATGGTAGAGAGGTGGACTATAAACACCAAGCACAACATCTAAGCTCACCTTGATCCTACTTCTCGGAACACTGCAGAGTTCTCAGGGATTGTATCATTTCTGAGCCGATCACGGATCTCAAGGGCTATCTTGACTCCGTGCACCCTTTACAGGTCTATTCAGTAGGCATTCTAGGAGAGTGCCAGGGTTGACAGATCAGTGAGCCTCATTGTATACGGAGCTCAATCTTAGGTCAAGAGATAGTGATCACTGAGTAGGACTTAAGAGGAGTCTTAGGTCTGGGTGAGGATGGAAACCACCCAACTAAGCTACATCCTTTGGCAGTCCGGGGATGCTTTATGAGGATCCGTATGCCGGCGGCTTAAATGCCAGAGTACTGAACAAGAGCAACATGTGCCCACAAATCCAGAATGCATTCGTTGCACTGGTACTGAACCATCCGTTCAGTTTCTCTCGCATGATCTTCTCCTATCTGATCGAGAACGTAGAGGCCAAAGGCAAGGAATGCTCCTGAATGTACCCCTGATTCCTACAGATGATTATTGACGAGAAGCTTCCTTCGCTACATAAGAGAGTCATGATGCAGTTACTCTAGAGGTCATGGATGACACCACCCTTGAGAGGATGAAGGTCTACCAGCGCAAGTAGGTGAAGCCCCTGATAAGGAGATTGTTCGGCATCTGGCCAATGCAGAGTATTTGGTGCCATCTAGGAGGAAGTGGCGCCATGAGATATAGTGATTCTGATGTTGAGGAAATTTCTCTACCCTCCGATGATTCTAACGGTGATGACCACGATGATGGTCAGGAGGTGATGGTCAGGGTGGACCCGAGTCTGCTCCCATTCACCCTGATTTCCCAATGGAAGAGGAGAGGAGTCCGACGAGGAGCCTCTGGTGTGAACGGTGGGGAGTCGGGTCGTAGCCACTGATAGAGTGCCCAGGGCAGTTAGTGGACGCCAGGGGAGTCGGGGATACACTACTGCTGATGCAGATCCTTTGTATACCCCAGACCAGCCAATAGCCGAGGGGGGCCACAGTTTCTAAGGGCTCTAGGAAGAAGAGAATGGCTCACCCTTATGGCAAAAAGGGTAAGAGGCCAAGATTTACATTGACCACATCCACCACCACATCCACCACAGCCACAACCACCACTACCACACCCCTACCACTACTACCACACCCCTTAACACTACTACCACATCCCTTACCACTACTACCACACTCCCATCCACCACTACTACAGCAAACCCTTCACCATCCACTCATATCCCACCACCCATATTCACCACAGCCACCACTACCACCACCAGCCACCAGCAGGTCCATCAACCCACACCATCTTCACAAGGACTCACTCTACCCTCCATCGGGATAGAGGAATAGATGTGCTCTCTAAACTGTAGGGTGCCGAAGCTATTAGCAGCTAATGAGGAAAAATCTACTCAACTAAGTCAGCTTGTGGAGCTAAATGCTACTCAAGCACAGCAGATTGCCCAGCAAGAACAACAGATTTCCTAACTCCAGGAGCATAATGACCAATTGTTGGACCAAAAGAACCAATGAGCCAAGATCAGAAAACCTCTAAGTCCCAAATGATATCACAACAACTGCTGAAGGCTTCATCAGCAGTTCGACAAGTGCTGAAGACTTCAACAGCTGAAGATCAAGTACTGAAGACTTCAACAGCTAAAGACTAAAGTGCTGAAGCTCAACAGCTGAAGAACACAAGTGCTGAAGCTAAACAGCTGAAGAACACAAGTGCTGAAGCTGAAGACCAAAGTACTGAAGTACAACAGCTGAAGAGTCTACAAGTGCTGAAGATCAACAACTGGTGTACAAAGTCTGAAGACAAAGACTGAAGACATCAGCTGATGACTTCTACTGAAGTCATAAGCTAATGAAACGTCTGAAGTTCAAGTCTGAAGACCAAGTACTGAAGTTTCAGTAGTTTGTCACAACAGCTGAAGAGTACTTCTTTAGTAGTTGTGATATCAGTAGTTTTATGTTTTTACTTTCAGTAGTTTTGTAAAACGACTGAAGAGCTTGTTCTTCAGTCGTTATAGTATCAGTAGTTCTATGTTTTTCAGTAGTTGTAGTAACTGATAACACTTAGTATTTTTGTAGAAGATGTCAGTTGTTTTGACATCTTCAGTAGTTAGTTTCAGTTGAATAATTCTTTTAGATGTCACTATCAAGTGACATCAGCAGACGTCACATCTCTTATATAAGAGGTGTCAACCTAATTGTAAGTGTGACATTCCGTTACCACGAAAGCGAATATTGAATGAAATATATTGCAAAATTCTCTCTATCTATAACCGTTTTGTTCTTCATTGAATATCTTTTCGTTCTTGTGAATTGGCTAATTCATTGTTAGAATTCCGCTGCTATACTCTCTAATCAATCAAACGTAGATCACTGATCCTAACAAGTGGTATCAGAGCAGGTTAATCATTGATCGATCTAACAATTGATCATTGAAACTGCTAATTGATATCTATGTTTGATTGAATTAGCATATTCGCAAGAACTGGTTATAGATTATTGAATTTCTGACGCTTTCGTTCATTTATTCTGAGATCTCTCTTGGTTCAATTGGTTGTTGTGTTTTGTTCTAAATCTGTTATAGCTTAATTGAATTTGATTGAATCTGAGATGACTACTCCTTCTAATGATCCTCACAATACCGGTTCCTCAACCAGCCTCCGATGCTGGTTAGGACCGAGTATAACATATGGCAACGAAGAATGCTTCATCACCTGTCTGTTAACAGTTCAGGTTGTTGGACATCTGTGGTACATGGACCACATAAGCCTATGGTGAACAATCCGGAAACCAATCAAATGGTTCCGAAGAAGAAGGAACAATACTCTGATGAAGATCGGAAACTGTTTGAGATTGATGCTAAAGCCCATGGAATTCTGGCCATGGCACTGCCTAATGAAATCTATTCAGGGCTTATGCATCATGAAACTGCTCATGATCTCTGGAATGCCCTGAAGGAACAATTCGGTGGCACAGATGAGGTCTTAGCAAACAACAGAGAAATCCTTGCCAACAATATGAGACATTCTCTCATAGAAAGGGTGAGACACTGACTCAACAGTTTGAGCGTTTTTCCTGCTTGATCTCTGAGCTGAAAATGGTGAAACAGGAATACACCAACAGCCAGATGAATAACAGGTTCCTCAGATCACTGCCTGAGAGATGGGACACATACACTATTGTCCTACGCTCCAGTGCAAATCTGGATAGCCTATCTCTCACCCAACTTCATGGGAAACTGCTTACATTCGAAAGAGAGATAGAGCAGAAGAGGAAACTGTCCTCATCAGGAAATCACTGATGACTTTGTACCAGGGATACTGCCTTGGTTGGTCATGAGTCAGAATATGCTACATCTGAAAGCAATTATGATGAGCATATTGATTTCTCTTCAAATAGTTCTGATCATGCATTTGTTGGTATTGAGAGTCATTCTGGCAGTAATAGTGACAATCTATGCTTCATCATGGATGATTTGAAAGGAATAGCTGATGATGATCTAGAAGAGATGGATATTCTGAGCCAAGGCATTGATTAATATCAGATCTCAGAAGTTCTATAAGAGAACTGGCAGGAAATTTCCTGGACTCTCTGGCAAAACCAAAGTTGGTTTTGACAAGAGTAAGTTGAGGTGTCACAAATGCCAAAGGTGGGACACTTTGCAAGAGAGTGTAGATCAATGGATCTAACTCTTCTGCACCCTTTGTGACTTTTCCTAGTACTAGTCCACAAACAGAGGGCAACATCCTGCTGGTTCTGGTCATCATTCACATCCTAGGTCTCCTGCATACTTTGTTCCCCAGGGTCAAATGTCATATCCTTATCCCTGCTATTATATGCCTCAACCAAATCCTATTCAAGCTCCAATTGCACAACAACCACAAGCATTGCCTGAACCACAACCTTCCCATATCTCATCAACAAACTCAACCTCAACAACACAGCTTCTTCACCCCAGGAGTTGTTGACTGGAGCAGTTTACCAGATGACTTGTCTGGTCATGAACAACTGTTCTCAGGTGCTGGTCAACATGGTGGTGAAAGTCCCTTTGGAAATCTAGCTCTTATGGCTTTGGATTCTGCTGATACTTCATCCACTAATGCCTCTACACCAAAGGTATCACAGGTATCCTCTGAGGCAAAAGCCAAATTGTTTCTGAAACATGTATAGCAGCATTTGCATCTATTAGAGAAGCAAATGTAGCTTTAATCAACAAGAACATTGAGCTAGAACAAATAATTCCAAAGCAAAGCTGAATTTGAGTCTGTGCTTAATGATAAGAATGATGAGATTTACAAACTTAAATGCCAAATAAATGATGATAAGGCTAGGGAAGAGATACTTCTAGAGAAGTATAAAGATCTCAAGGAAACCCTTGCAGTCACCCAGGTAGAGTGTGATCGATGGTACAATCATGCAAAGGTTTTGAAATGCTTCTTAGTAAGCAATCTGCTTCCAATGTGAAGTTTGGCATTGGTTACAATCACACTGCTCCACCTACAGATTTTACTCCCAGAGCAGAGGTAGAATCTGATGGTGAGAGTAATAACCAATCCATTTCATCATGTGATCTACTTTCTGATACAGCACTATCAGAAGTAGAAGTCAGCACCAAGCCCTCTCAGAACCTATCAGCTGATGTTGATGGTTCCACTGCTGACACTCACATGATCAATGAGTTGATCAACTCAGGAGTTAATTCTAAAAGTCCTGAAAGGACCAGAGAGCAAGATTTAACACCTGAAGTTCAAACTCCAACTACTGTCAGTACTGAAAAGAAGAAAACTGTCAGTAGAAAGAGTTTGAAGACTACTAAAGAGGAAGTCAAGAAAGCAAACAATGTTTCCAAAGCACTGAAGAGCAAGTCTTCAGTTGCTTCATCCTCTTTAGTTGATGATCAACATAAGATGAAGAAGAAACCATGTGAAGTATGTGGTTTGTTCAATCATCTTACAGATGATTGCTGGTACAAAAGAGGATCCAAACTCAAACATAAAGAGGAAATTAAAGAGAAAATGGTAAAAATGAAAACTGAGTTTGAGACCACATTTGTATCGGCAACATCAAATCCTGTAACCCTTAAGTCCACAAAGAAATCCAAAAAGGAAGGGGTTAAACAGGTAACAACTGAGATTGCTCAGAAGAAGAAGGTCCAACATAGGAACTTATCAAACTCCACTCGCAATGCGTCTGATGAGCTGAAAGCTTTATCACAAAATCAGACACAGCTGGTTATGATGGTTCAACATCTATTGGGAAGAGTTAACGAATAGATGCTCCTATGTTGAAACCACAGAAAAGGAGATCCAAGCCAAAGGATTCCTCTTCTTCACCATCTTCTTCCTCTCAGGCTGTTGTTTCCAATAAACCTGTTAGTTTACCATCTGTTGATGAGACCAGGCCCAAACCAAAAAGGTTTGGGTCTCCAAAACTAACTGATTGTTTATTATTGCAGGGTTCTTCAACATGCCAAAGTAGCATCTGGTATGTAGACAGTGGGGGATCTATGCACATGACTGGGAACAGCTCTCTTCTTCATGACTACTCTCAAGGAAAGAAGGGTTTGTTTCTTTTGGCAATGATGCTAGGGGTTACATCATTGGAACGGCTTTGTCTCCAATGGAGAAATAAAGTTTGATGATGTTAATCATGTGGAAAATCTCAAGTACAATCTCTTGAGTGTCAGTCAAATGTGTGATAAAGGCCATGTTGCTCTTTTCACCAGTCAGAACTGTAGGATTCTGTCATCCAAAGTTCTGCATTGATTGATAAGGTGTTGGATGATCACACTCTCCTGAGAGCCAACAGGACAGGAAGAGTGTATGCCTTAGATCTTTCCAAGAAATAGATCTCAGAGGCAATCCTTGCCTATTTTCCAAAGCCTCTTCTCAAGAATCTAAACTGTGGCACAGAAGGCTGGGTCATGTAAATTTCAAAAACATGAATCAGCTAATCCACAATAGTTTAGTTAGAGGCTTACCAATAAAGGAGTTCCACTGTGATGAAACCTGCACTGCTTGTTTAAAAGGAAAACAGCACAAAGTCTCATTCCCTCCTATTGAAGAGCCTAAGTCCACTGCCTGCTTGCAATTACTGCATATGGATCTATTTGGTCCTGTGAGAGTAATGAGCATGGCAAAGAAGAATACTGTCTGGTAATTGTGGATGATTACTCCAGATTTGTATGGACTTTCTTTCTACATTCAAAGGATGAGGTTGCTCAGAAGATTATTCACTTTGTGTTGTATGTTGAGAAGCAGTATTCCCTTCCAGTCAAGTGTATTAGGAGTGACAATGGAACTGTGTTCAGAAACCATACACTGATGACTTCTATCTTTCAAAGGGAATCAAAAGGCAGTTTAGCATACAAGGACTCCAGAACAAAAATGGAGTAGTGGAGAGAAAGAACAGGACCCTAATTGAAGCTGCAAGGTCCATGCTGGCTGACTCTGGTTTGCCACTGACCTTTTGGGCTGAAGCTGTTAACACAGCTTGCTATGTGCAGAATAGAGTCTTAGTAAATCAGAGGTTGATGAAGACTCCATATGAAGTTCTCCATCACTTGGCTCCTCTAATTTCATTTTTCAAAGCATTTGGGTGTCCCTGTTTTATTCTCAACACAAAGGATCAACTCCAAAAATTTGATCCTAAGGTGGATGCAGGGTACTTTGTTGGTTATTCATCTACTTGCAAGGCATACAGAGTCTTCAACTGCAGAACAAAGATAGTTGAAGAGACTTTGCATGTGAAGTTTAATGAATCTCCTTTGGACAAGATTCCACAAAACCCTGTGGAGTTGTTTGATTTGGACATACTGCAATATGTTCCTTATCAACCTCCAGCTGTTGCAGATCATGTGGATAAATCATCTTCTGCAGCATGTCTTCCACCTGGTGGTATTGATGATGATGATGATAATATCAATACTCACCTATTCAAGTTTAGTGACCAACTGCCTGTGTCTGCTAAATTTGATGTTCCTGTAGCTTCAGCAGTTCCATCCACAACAAATGCTGATGAGATCTCTGATTCCTCTACATCTTTTGAGTTACCATCTAATTCTTGGTTTCAAGAGTCTGCATCAACATCTGCTGCTGCTGAAGGTCCTACAAACACTTGCACAGATCTCATTGTTTATCAAGAACTGAAGAATCACCCAATGTCTCAGATTATTGGTGATATCAATGCTGGTGTTTCAACAAGAAGTCAATTGTCTAACTTCTGCTTCTATGCTCTCTTCATCAGTCAGCTAGAGCCAAAGAACTACCATGTTGCTTTGAGAGACAATGGATGGGTTGAAGCCATGCAGCTTGAGCTACTTCAGTTCAAGAAACAGCAAGTGTGGGAACTGGTTCCTCTTCCCCCAGGTAAGTGTGCAATAGGCACTAAATGGGTGTTTAGGAATAAAACTGATGAAAATGGGCTTATTGTTAAGAACAAGGCTAGACTGGTTGTACAGGGGTTTTCACAAGAAAAGGTATTGACTATGATGAAACCTTTGCCCCTGTAGCCAGACTAGAGGCAATCAGATTGTTTTTAGCCTATGCTGCATTCCACAATCTTAAAGTTTTTCAAATGGATGTCAAAAGTGCATTTTTATATGGTAAAATAAAGGAAGAAGTTTATGTGTGTCAACCACCAGGTTTTGAGGATAATAAACATCTTGAATGGGTATAAACATGATAAGGCTCTTTATGGGTTGAAACAAGCTCCTAGAGCCTGGTATGAGACACTTTCCACTTTTCTTCTTAAATAATTTCACTAGAGGCTCCATTGATAAAACTTTGTTTATTAAGAAGGTGGATCAGCATAAGCTACTTGTTCAGATTTATGTTGATGATATCATTTTTGCATCCTCTGATCCCCAGTTGTGTGATGATTTTACAACTTTAATGAAAAAGAGGTTTGAAATGAGTGCAATGGGAGAATTACAGTTCTTTCTAGGCTTGCAAATTAAACAAAAGGCTGATGGAACCTTTAATTAATCAGTCAAAATATACAAAGATCTTTTGAATAAGTTTGATTTACAAAACTGTAAGCCCTGTTCTACTCCCATGTGCAACACCACACAACTGGATGCTGATCAGAAAGGTAAAGCTGTTGCAAATTAGTTGCTGGGTTTGCAAGGTATTTGCAATCTCTGGGTTATGGTATTCCACTGGACACTCTTGCAAATTAGTTGCTTTTTCAGATAGTGACTATGCAGGGTGCAAGTTAACTAGAAAGTCAACTTCTGGTGGTTGTCAATTCCTAGGCAATTGTTTGATTTCTTGGCAGAGTAAGAAACAAACATCTGTTGCTACATCAACTGCTGAGGCCGAGTACATTGCTGCTGCAAGTTGCACCTCTCAGGTACTCTGGCTTCAGAACAACTTCTGGATTATGGCATTACAGAGAAAGACCCTTATAATGGATAGTGCTTCAGCTTGTGTATAGTCAAAAATCCAGTCCAGCACTCTAGGACCAAACATATAGAGATCAGACATCACTTTATTCGGGATTGTTTTGAAAAAGGTCTGATTGTCCTAAGTTTGTGCCTAGTGCTGATGAGCTTGCAGATATATTTACTAACCTTTGGATAGTTCTACTTTCCCAAACCTTGTGTTAAGGCTTGGTGTACATGCTGAAATAAATAAGTGACAACTACTGATGATTTCAGTAAAAAGTATGGTGATCATTGGTAACCATGTCACATATAAGTACTGGTGAGTTCTTTCACCTTCAGTAGTTTTATAACTACTGATGGCTAAATGCCTCACAAGTACTGAGTACTTTATCTGTTCTAAACTACTGAGGTAGTTACAACTACTGATGTAGTTACAACTATGAAATCAGTACAAACAGATAAGTACTGACGTCCTATGAAACACCTGAAAAGCAGAGCAAAGTCTGATGAGTAAGTGTTGAGGACGGTATGAAACAGCTACAGGCTATGAATTGACGAACTACTGAAGAGAAGTTTCTCTTCAGTGTTTTCTAACTGCTGTTCATTCTAAACAACTAAGCAAACCATGTCTTCGTAGTTTTATAAAATAATTGCGACCACACCAAGTTTCAGTTGTTTACAACAACTGATGACAAAAACACTGTCATTCAGTAGTTCACAACTACTGAATGACAAACACCAGTCCTCAGTTGTCACATCTGAAGTCAAAACCATGGGTTTTTAGTAGTTTTCTAACTGTTGATGCCTAAAAACACGCCTTCAGCTGTTTCAACATTGAAAGGGGTAATACCATGTTAGGATCTCAGCCCTGGTTTAATCGATTGAACAAATATAGCAGCGGAATAGCTCAGAATTAGACAAATTCAAACAAGAACATTCGATATAAGGCGATAAAAGAATGTGTTATAGAGAGAGAAATATCGACAAAAGGAATATTGCATTAAGATTGTCGGCCTCAAAGCACGATTACAGGTGAGTCGTCCTCCTTATAAGGAAAGAATGACGTAGGCTGATGTCACTTGAAAGTGACATGTAACCGTTTTATAACTACTGATGTTTAACAACTACTGAAGATGTCAACAACTGACATCTTCTACAAATGTTCCTAAGTGTTAAACATCTTATTTACAACTACTGAAAAACATAAAACTACTGATACTACACAACTGAAGAACAACCTCTTCAGTTGTTTACAAGTACTGAAACAGAAATAAAACTACTGAAAATTAAACAAACTACTGAAAGGAAAATAAAACTACTGAAGAGGAAAAACCATCACACAACTGAAGAAGCCCTCTTCAGCTGTTGTCATCAGCTGTTAACATCAGCTGATGTCTTCAGTACTTGAACATCAGACTTTGTCTTTCAGCTGTTGATCTTCAGTCTTTGTCTTCAGTACTTGTTGAAGTCTTCAGACTTTAGATCTTCAGCTGTTGTCTCAGTCTTTGTCTTCAGTACTTCAAAATACTTCAGCAGTTGTATTCTTCAGACTTTGTAGAACAGCTGATCAGGTCTTCTTCAGCTGTTGTGATGACTTGTGGGACTTAGAGGTTTCTCTGATCAGGCTCATTGGTTCTTTTGGTCCAACAAACTCCCCCTGAACCAATGCAGCCAAAACCTCTAAGTTATTGACGAGTCCCACTTATTTTGGCAGATAGATTGGTCTTTTATCCTCTTGATCAGATGAGAAGTGACCCTTTTTCAGCACGGCCTGGGAAGAAGTCTCTGATGATCTGTCTTGATGATCTGTTTGCATGATATGGTTGGGGCTCTGTATTGGGGACTTGGACACTGAGCTGTTACCCAACCATGAGATCTACTTCCCGTGTATCAGCCTATAGGATTCCCTGGTGTGTACCCTTAGAAACATGATGTTCTCATCCATTGTCAGCACCTCGGGCACACCATCAAATAATCCTTCTCGGCCATACACTTCAGATATGACTACTGGCCTGTTTTCCATTCTTGAGCTCAACGTGGTTATTTGTCTGTAAGCAAACTCATCTGGATGAGTCCCTTCTAAGAGCAGGTTGAGCTCATCTGTTTGAAGTTTTCAAGTCTTTTGTAAACCAATCCCTTCTTTATAATTTTATTCTCTAACATCTTTTGGGGTGGTTGTTTGGCTTCATAGGCTTTCTTGAACTCTTCTACGATTTCCCAAGGTGACACTACAAGAACCACAGTGATGTCTTCGTCGACAACCCTCTTCACTTGGCCCTTGTATTTTGAAGGAATTTCTTTCTTGACAATCCGGTGTGCCACCCTAGGATCAGGCCATATCCTTACTCTTTCCCTTTGGTATTGAAAGGTATTAGCAAGGGTGTACAATCTTAAACTTCTTCTTTCATGCTAATCATTGAAGAGGATGTGGCATATGCTTTGTCAATGCTTTTCAGCATTTCCTCATCATGTCTTTGCATCTGTTCCTCTTCAATCTTTATCATCACATCATGCATTTGAGAAGCAGGAGTGATGGACATTGGTTTAGCCTTAGGCAAAGTGATAACTGCAGAGAGTGGCAGTCTGTCTTCATCCTCCTCTCTTTTCATCAGGCTCAGTACCTTTCTTTTCTTTTGTCTAGGTACATCACTGGCAGGGGTTTTGAGGGTAAAGGATTTGGTTTTGTGGGTTGGATGGTTGGTTTAGAGGTAAAGGGGTTGTTTTAGTGGGTTGTGGAGTAGTGATTTTGAGGATAGAGGCTTTAGACTGTTTTAGCATTTTGGCTGTAAGGGAGGCTTTGGTAAATTTGTCAGTTCTTTCGATTCCCAACCCCAGCTTCATTCAATGCCTCAATCACTAAACCTTTGGAGTATGCTTCAGACGAACAAATCTTGGTGGTTATTGCCAAGATGTTGTCCCTGGTCCAGGCCCTTATTTCAATCAGAGATCTTCCCAAGTATTTAGCTATAAATCTGATCATTATCTCCAGCCTTTCTCTTTCTAAGGCATCATAGCTAGCCCATCTTGAGTTGATCTCCTCTGTTTCCAACCTTCTGATCTCGGAGTCTAGTTGTTGGATGTCAAAAACCTGCCTATATAACTGTTCAATGATTTTATCCATTGAACGGTTATGGTTGGCATCAGCTTCTTTCACCATATCATTCAGCTCCTTCTCCTTCTCAGACTCTCCTTTCCTCTTTTGATATGTGACATGAAAGTCTTTTTGACTTTCATTCACTTCAGCTCTCTTCTCACTCTCCTTCTCCTTCTCCTCCACACTTATAACAGCCAACTCTTCCCATCGGTCCTCTTCCTTTTTCCTTTAACTGACTGACTCTCCCCCTTTTGGTTGCATTGGGTGCAAGGGTTGAGCAGTAGAAAGGGATTTGGTCACCAACTCCTCCACCAGGGGTGTATTATTGTAGGAAGCCTCTCATCAAGGCTTTGATCACTATATCTGTGATCATGGGAGTGATGAGAGGTAGGGATTTTTGAAGGTTAGCAACTGATTGATCAGGATGGTTCTGTTCCTGAGAATCAGTGCCGAAAGCAGAGGCTGGTGGCTTGGAAGTATGTATTGGCTCAGTGTGTAGGGACCTTCAGAAGAAGGTGCCATCTGTGGGTGTATTGTGGTGGCAGATGGACTTTCATCCTGAGACATCTTGGCCAGCAGCTCTTTGAGTCTGCTAACCTCATCCTCTAGGATGGTGTTTTGAGCAACTACATCATAGAAGAAGCTCAGGTCATCATCAGTTGATACTGAATCACCTGACCTCCTGACAGAGTCAGGATGAACATGCCTTGAGTGTAGATCAAGTATAGCATGTGCCCCTTGTTCTTGGTTCTGGGGACTTCCAGCCTCAGGACTATGTCCTTCATCAGCTGTTGCCGCTGGTGAGGTCTTAGAGATGTTACCAACTGCACCCTGGTCATTTGCTGAGTCAGAGGCAGTGGCAGCCTCACCAGAAGTTCGCACCTCCTTGTCTACACTAGAAGATGGAACATGATAACCCCTGTGCTGTGGGTTGACAGAAGCATTGTGATCCTCCCCCTCAGTGTTGAGGTTATCCCAGTAGTGATTGGTGTCTGGGTGGGGGGTGAGGAATGCAACTGCGTCAGCACTTTTGCAACAATAATTGTAGGGCTTTGAGGGGCGGTTGCATCAGGAGAGGGTGTGGAAGCAGTGTGCACCCGGGACAAGTGGTGCTCTTCAATGGTAATCCCCTCAAGTGAGGAGGATCCCAGCAGTGTGGCTTCCCTTTGAGTGGTTGCATCAGGTTCCTTTTGAGAGGAAACCTGAGCGGCTTCGGTTGGTGGAGTCATAGTCTCTACTGGGGGGTATTTCCAGTAGAGATAACCTGCTTTGGTGCAGCAGGGCATCCTCAGGGGACTCAACTCCCTGAGTAGCCTTCTTAGGCTTCTTCTTTGTGGGTTTGGAGGGGACTTTGGATGTGGAAGTGGAGGCTGTGGGTTCCAGCTGCGTGGGTTTGCGCAGCTTGGCAGCCTGTTTAAGGTTGGTCAGTGTTGTGTCGGGAGTATACCTCCGGCAATACAGCCAAAGCAGGGACTCCCAGACCAACTAGTCCCTCAGCATGAAGCTGATTCTCTATTATGGGCAATAAACCGAGGATATAGTATCCAACGGTTAGAAAGTGGTTTTGTGGCCATATCCTTGATTTCAAGAAAAATTATTTCAGAAAAGTTTAGTGGTTCTTGTTCAAGGATAGAGAACATTACCTGTTGCCATCTGGAAGACAGTTGATCCCAAGAAGAAGTCTTCGGGGCCAGGCAAACATTTACCATATGAAATATCAAGCGTTCAGTCTGGAAAATGTTTCTTCAATGGTCGAAGCACTAAGATCGCCTTGATATCCATGTTGTTCAAATGAAAGATCAAGTTGGCGCTTAGGATATCCAACAGGGTAGGCAGCATCATCTAATAGTAATATCTGGCGGATGGTAGCAGTAGAGATGACCACCTTATGAGAGTTGATGGACGAATGATAGATTCTCCATTAACAGTTGCATTCGTCCAAAACTGATGTAGCGAATCGGCATAAATGATTGGATTTAGGAGGAAGCCGTTTTCAGTGGTGATTGGACCATAAGATCTATAGCATTATCGAATTTGGTCCAGAAGGGCGATTTAGTAGGTACGCGACACAGTTGTGTCGAGGCTTGAGTTGCATGGTCGCCATTAATGAAGGTGAAAGGTTTCAGAGCTTTTGAAATTTTAGGTCGTGAAAGAATGAAAAACTCTGAAAGAGGGATCAGATATATATAGGGTACGGGTTATGAAACGACTGAAGGTTTTGGTGTTAGTCATCAGTATTTGAAACAACTGATGACGTGGTATTAACTTTCAGAGGTTTGAAACGACTGATGGTATTGGTGTGGTCAGCAGTTATAAAACAACTGAAGACATGGTGTTTACAATCAGACGTTGAAACAACTGAAGTCTCTGATTTAGGCATCAGTAGTTTTAAAAACTACTGAAGACAAGTTGGACTTCAGATGTTGAAACAACTGAGGACTGGTATTAGTCATCAGTAGTTGTGAAACTACTGAAGACCGTGGTTTGCCATCAGTTGTTGTAAACAACTGAAGACTTGGTGTTAGTCATCAGTAGTTGTGAAACTACTGAAGACATGGTATTGCTTCAGTGTGTTATAAAGAAACAGCAGTTTGTGAACTACTGAAGAGAGAGTACTCATCAGTAGTTGTCGTCAATTCATAGCCTTTCAGCTGTTTCATACTGTCCTCAACACTTACTCATCACCTTTTTGCTGTTTTCAGTTGTTTCATAGGACATCAGTACTTATCTTTTCTACTGATTTCAGTAGTTGTAACTACATCAGTAGTTTAGAACAGATAAAGTACAGTACTTAAAGCATTTAGCCTTCAGTAGTTATAAAAACTACTGAGGGTAAAATAACTCATCAGTACTTATATGACATGGTGACCAATGATCATCAGTAGTTACTGAGATCATCAGTAGTTGTCACTTATTCTAGCTGCAGCATACCAAGCCTTAACACCAGGTTGTGGAAAGTTGAACTATCCAAAGGCTTAGTAAAAATGTCTGCAAGCTCATCAGCACTAGGCAAAACATAGGATTAATTAGACCCTTTTCAAAACAATCTCTTATAAAATGATGTCTAATTTCTATATGTTTGGTCCTAGAGTGCTGGACTGGATTTTTGACAATGCAAAGAGCTGAAGCACTATCCATTAATAATGGAGTCTTAGTCTCTGTAATGCCATAATCCAAAAGTTGATTCTGAAGCCAGAGTACTTGGGATGTACAACTTGCAGCAGCAATGTACTCGGCTTCAGCAGTGGATGTAGCAACAGATGTTTGTTTCTTACTCTGCCAAGAAATCAAACAGTTGCCTAGGAATTGACATCCACCAGAAGTTGATTTCCTGGTCAACTTACACCCTGCATAGTCACTATCAGAGAAAGCAACTAATTTGCAAGAATGTCCAGTGGAATACCATAAGCCTAGAGATTGTGTACCTTGCAGATATCTAAAGATCCTCTTGACTGCAATCAGATGAGACTCCTTAGGTGCAGCCTGAAATCTAGCACAAACACATGTAGCAAACATAATATCTGGTCTAGAAGTTGTTAAATACATCAAGGAACCAATCATACATCTGTAAAGCGTTTCATCAACAACTTTACCTTTCTGATCAACATCCAATTGTGTGGTGTTGCACATGGGAGTAGAACAGGTTTTATGTTTGTAAATCAAACTTATTCAAAGATCTTTTGTGTATTTAGACTGATGAATGAAAATTCCATCAGCTTTTTGTTTGATTTGCAAACCTAGAAAGAACTGTAATTCTCCCATTGCACTCATTTCAAACTTCTGTTGCATTAAGTTTTGGAATTCCACACACAATTGGGGATCAGAGGATGCAAATATAATATCATCAACATAAATTTGAACAAGTAGCTTATGCTGATCCACCTTCTTAATAAATAAAGTTTTATCTATGGAGCCTCTAGTGAAATTATTTTGTAGAAGAAAGTTTGATAAGGTCTCATACCAGGCTCTAGGTGCTTGTTTCAACCCATAAAGAGCTTTATCAAGCTTATATACCCATTCTGGGTGCTTATTATCCTCAAACCTGGTGGTTGACACACATAAACTTCTTCTTTTATGTTACCATATAGGAAAGCACTTTTGACATCCATTTGAAAAACTTTAAGATTGTGGAGTGCAGCATAGGCTAAAAACAATCTAATTGCTCCAGTCTGGCTACAGGGGCAAAGGTTTCATCATAATCAATACCTTCTTCTTGTGCAAACCCCTGCACAACCAGTCTGGCCTTGTTCTTAACAATTAGCCCATTTTCATCAGTTATTCCTAAACACCCATTTAGTGCCTATTGCACACTTACCTGGGGGTAGAGGAACAAGCTCCCACACTTGCTGTTTCTTGAACTGAAGAAGCTCAAGCTGCATGGCTTCAACCCATCCATTGTCTCTCAAGCTACATGATAGTTCTTTAGGCTCTAGCTGACTGATGAAGAGAGCATAGAGAGCAGAAATTGGACAACTGGCTTCTGGTTGAAACACCAGCAGTGATATCACCAAGGATTTGAGACATTGGGTGATTTTTCAGCTCTTGGTAAACAATCAAATCTGTGCAGTGTTTGTAGGACCTTCAGCAGCAGCAGATGTTGATGCAGATTCTTGAAACCATGAAGATGGTGGCAACTCAAATGAAGTTGAGGATGCAGAAATCTCATCAGCATTTGTTGTGGATGGTGCTGCGGAAGCATCAGGTTAGAGGACTCAGGCAGTTGGTCACTAAACCTGAAGAGGTGATTACTATCTCATCATCATCATTCAGCAGTAACACCAGGTGGTGAACTGTTGACAGGAGCAACAGCAGGAGATTGATAAGGAACATATTGCAGTATGTCCAAATCAAAGAGCTCCACAGGGCTTTGTGGAATCTTGTCCTTTGGAGATTCATTGAACTTGACATGTAGAGTCTCTTCAACATCTTTGTTCTGCAGTTGAAGACTCTGTATGCCTTGCAAGTTGATGAATAACCAACAAAGTACCCTGCATCCACCTTAGGATCAATTTCTGGAGCTGATCCTTTGTGTTGAGAATGAAACAGGGACACCCAAATGCTCTAAAGAATGAAATGAGAGGGGCCAAATGATGTAGAACTTCATATGGAGTCTTCATCAACCTCTGATTTATTAGCACTCTATTCTGCACATAGCATGCTGTGTTGACAGCTTCAGCCCAAAAGGTCAATGGCAGTCCAGAATCAGCCAACATAGACCTTGCAGCTTCAATGAGGGTCCTGTTCTTTCTCTCCACACACTCCATTCTGTTCAGGAGTTCTTGGAATACTAAACTGCCTCTTATTCCCTTGGAAAGGTAGAACTCATCAAGTGTATTGTTCCTGAATTCTGTTCCATTGTCACTTCTAATACACTTGACTGAGAGGGAATACTGCTTCTCAACATACAACACAAAGTTTATGATCTTTTGTGCAGCTTCATCCTTTGAATGTAGAAAGAAAGTCCATACAAATCTGGAGTAATCATCCACAATTACCAGACAGTATTTCTTCTTTGCCATGCTCATCACTCTCACAGGACCAAAGAGATCCATGTGAAGAAGTTGTAAGCAGGCAGTGGACTTTGGTTCTTCAATAGGTGGGAATGAAACCTTGTGCTGTTTTCCTTTCAAACAAGCAGTGCAGTTGTTTTCACACTTGAACTCCTTCATAGGCATCCCCTTACTAAACTATGGTGTATCAGCTGATTCATGTTCTTGAAGTTAACATGTCCCAGCCTTCTATGCCATAGATTAGATTCTTGAGGAGAGGCCTTGGAAAATAGGCAAGGATGGCCTTTGAGATCTATTTTCTTGGAAAGATCTAAGGCATACACTCTTCCTGTCCTGTTGGCCTTCAGGAGAGGTGAGCATCCATACCTTGTCAATCAAACTCAGAACTTTAGATGACAGAATCCTGCAGTTCTGCTTGTGAAAAGGGCAACATGGCCTTTGTCACACATTTGACTGACACTCAAGAGATTATACTTGAGATTTTCCACATGGTTGACATCATCAAACCTTATTTCCCCATTGGAAACAAAGCCCTTCCCGATGATGTAACTCTTGCATCATTGCCAAAGGAAACAAACCCTTCCTTCCTGGAGAGTAGTCATTAAGAAGTGAGTTGTTCCCAGTCATATGCATAGATCCCCACTGTCTACATACCAGATGCTACTTTGGCATGTTGAAGAAACCTGCATAAATAAACAATCAGTTAGTTTGGAGACCCAAACCTTTTTGGTTTTGGGCCTGGTCTCATCAATAGATAGTAAACTAACAGGTTTATTGGGCACAATAGCTTGAGGTGAAGGAGATGGTGTAGAAGAGGAATCCTTTGGCTTGGATCTCCTTTTTGGGGTTTCAACACAGGGCCATCAAGTTGGTTAACTCTTCCCAACAGATGTTGAACCATCATTACCAGCTGTGTCTGATTCTGGGAAAGAGCTTTCAGCTCTTCAGACACATTGGTATTGGTGTTGATGATGAGTTCTTGTGTTGCACCATCTTCTTTTGAGCAACCTCAGCTATTGCCTGTTGCACTCCTTCCCTTTAGATTTCTTTTTGGACATAGGAGTAACAGGATTTGATGCTGCTGGTACAAACTTGGACTCAAACTCAGTTTTCATTTTAGCCAAGTTTTCTTTAATTTTCTCCTTTTGTTTGAGTTTGGATCCCTTTTGTACAAACAATCATCTGTGAGATGATTGAATAGACCACATATTTCACATGGTTTCTTCTCATCTTCTTCTGTTGATCATCAACTGAAAGAAGATGAAACTACTGAAGACTTGCTCTTCAGCAGTTTAGAAGCACTTTTTGCCTTCTTGTCACCTCCCTTAGTAGGCTTCAAATCCTTCCTACTGACAGTTTTCTTCTCTTTAGTGCTGTCAGTTAGGGATTTGAACTCCAGATGTTATCCCCTGCTCTCCAGTACTCTCAGTACTTCTAGGGATAACACTTGGGTTGATCAACTCATTGATCATGTGAGTGTCAGCAGTTGAACCATCAATATCAGCTGATAGGTTCACAGAGGGATTACTACTGACTTCAACTACTGATGGTGCTTATCAAGTAGTGAATCACATGATGAGGTGGATTGGTCATTACTTTCTCCATCAGATTCTACTCCTGCTCTTGAAGCAAAATCTGTAGGAGGAGAGCAGTGTGATTATAACCAATTCCAAACTTCACATTGGAAGCTGTTTGCTTACTAAGAAGCATTTCAAAGCCCTTGCAAGATTGTACCATCGATCACACTCTACTTGGGTGACAGCAAGAGTATCTTTGAGGTCTTTGTACTTCTCTAAGAGTACATCCTCCCGAGCCTTATCATCAGAGATTTGGCATTTTAGTTTATAAATCTCATCAGTTTTCTCTTTCAGCACAGACTCAAACTCAGCTTATTTTTGGAAATTATTGTTCTAGCTCTACATTTTTATTGATTAAAGCCACATTTGCTTCTCTAATAGAGGCAAATGCTGCTATGCAAGTTTCAGAACATAATTTGGCCTTAGCCTCAGAGGATACCTGTGATACCTGTGTTGAAGAGGTACTTGAGGATGATCCATCAGAGGATTCCAAAGCCATGAGAGCTAGATTTCCAAAAGGATGCTCACCACCATGTTGACCAGCACCTGAGAACAGTTGTTCATTACCAGACACATCATCAGGTAAACTGCTCCAGTCAACAACTCCTGGTGTGAAGAAGCTGTGTTGTTGAGGTTGATTAGGTTGATGAGATTGGGATGGTTGAGGCTCAGGAGTGCATGTGGTTGCTGAGCAGTAGGTGCTTGAACCTGGCCTGGTTGTGGCATGTAATAGCAGGGGTATGGATATGGCATTGGCCCCTGTGGAACAAAATATGCAGGGGATTGTGGTTGATGATGATGACCAGAATTGACAGGTTGTTGCCCTCTGTTCTTTGTAGAACTTCTGAGATCTGATATTTATCAAGGCCATTGGCTCAAAAATATCCATCTCTTCTAAGTCATCATCAGCAATCCCCTTGAGATCATCCATGATGAAACATAGATTGTCACTATTACTACCAGCAGTAATAACTATCAACACTCACAAAGGCAGGCTCAGAAGTGTTTGTAGAGAAATCAATATGCTCATCATACTGGCTTTCAGATGACGCATATTCTGACTCTTGATGTCCAATCAGGGCAGTGTTCCCTTGGACACAAAATCCTCAGTAAGCTTGCCAGATGAAACCAATTTCCTTTCTCTCTATCTCTCTCTCGAATGTAAGCAGTTTCCCATGAAGTTGGGTGAGAGATAGGCGATCAACATCAGCATTTGAGCGTAGAACAATGGTATATGTGTTCCATCTCTCAGGCAGTGATCTTAGGAATCTGGTTCATCTGACTCCTGGTATATTCATGTTTAACCATTTTCAATTCAGAGATTAAACATGAAAACCGCTCAATTGTTGAGTCAGAGTCTCACCCTTTCTATGAGAGAAAGTCTCATATTGTTGGGCGAGGATTTCCTGTTGTTTGCTAAAACCTCATCAGTACCACCAAATTGTTCTTTGATGGCATTCCAGAGGTCAGGAGCAGACTCACAATGCAGAAGCCCAGAGTAAATCTCATTATGAAAAGCCATAGCCAAAATCCATGGCTTTTGCATCGATTTCAAACAACTTCTTGTCCTCATCGAGTATTGCTCCTTCTTCTTTGGAACCAACTGGTTTGTTTCCGGATCATTCACCATTGGCTTATGTGGTCCATGTACCACAGATGTCCAACAACTGAGCTATTTACAGACTGGTGATGGAGCAATCTTCTTTGCCAAATGTTATACTCATTCCTCACCAAGATCGGAGGCTTGGTGGAGGATCCAGTATTGAAAGGATCATTCGAAGAAGTAGTCATTGTGGAAGTTCAGACAGATTCAAGTAAAATCACAATAAATTTAGCTCAGAACCACACAAAACCTCAAATAAAACGGCCAGAAGCGATACACTCTCAATCTCTATAACAGATCCTTGCGAATTTGCTAATTCGTCAAACTTAGAGCGATTGAACAGTTTCAATGATCAATTGTTAGATCGATCAATGATTAACCTGCTCTGATACCATTTGTTAGGATCTCAGCCCTTGGTTTAATCGATTGAACAAATATAGCAGCGGAATAGCTCAGAATTAGACAAATTCAAACAAGAACATTCGATATAAGGCGATAAAAGAATGTTGTTATAGAGAGAGAAATATCCGACAAAAGGAATATTGCATTAAGATTGTCGGCCTCAAAGGCACGATTACAGGTGAGTCGTCCTTCCTTATAAAGGAAAGAATGACGTAGGCTGATGTCACTTGAAAGTGACATGTAACCGTTTTATAACTACTGATGTTTAACAACTACTGAAGATGTCAACAACTGACATCTTCTTACAAATGTTCCTAAGTGTTAAACATCTTATTTACAACTACTGAAAAACATAAAACTACTGATACTACAACAACTGAAGAACAACCTCTTCAGTTGTTTACAAGTACTGAACAGGAAATAAAACTACTGAAAATTAACAAACTACTGAAGGAAAATAAAACTACTGAAGAGGAAAAACCATCACAACAACTGAAGAAGCCCTCTTCAGCTGTTGTCATCAGCTGTTAACATCAGCTGATGTCTTGAGTACTTGAACATCAGACTTTGTCTTTCAGCTGTTGATCTTCAGTCTTTGTCTTCAGTACTTGTTGAAGTCTTCAGACTTTAGATCTTCAGCTGTTGTCTCAGTCTTTGTCTTCAGTACTTCAGAAATACTTCAGCAGTTGTATTCTTCAGACTTTTAGAACAGCTGATCAGGTCTTCTTCAGCTGTTGTGATGACTTGTGGGACTTAGAGGTTTCTCTGATCAGGCTCATTGTTCTTTTGGTCCAACATACCATGTCAAAGTCGGTTTAAAACTACTGATGACTAACACCAAACCCTTCAGTCATTTTCTCACCCCTACCCTATAAATACCGTCCTCTTCTCTAATGTTTGATTAGCCGTTATTTTCTGAACTTCTCTCTCTCAAACATGGCGACCATGAGTCTGAAACCACGACATAACTGCGTTGTTACCTTACAAAGTCGGCTTTCTGGAACAAATATGATAATGCCATTGACTTAATGGTGGATTCCCATATCGCACAGCCTTTCTCTTGAATCCAACCATCTACCTTGAATCCCTCAGTCAATTCTGGTCAAATGCTCTTGTTCATACTCATGAGTCTAACCGGCCAGATCTCTGTTCGGAGTCCCTTGTCAACCAGAGACCATGGTCGTTACAACCGACATCTTCGTCAGGCATTACACTTACACGATTCCCCGCTGTGACTGCATACCCAAAGGGCATAACCGATATGTCATTTATCAATCATGGGTATGAAGGTGATCTTCGGGCTACAACCGTTCTAAAGAACATTTCCATGACGCTGAGAAAGTCATTTTTCACATGGTAAATGTCTGCTTAGCCTCCAAGACATCTTATTGGGATCAAATGTCATCTCAATGGCAACAGTATTGTATTCTATTCTAGAGACCACCAACCGCTAAATTTTTCTGAAATCGTGTTTCTAGAAATAAAGAACTTCGCCCAGAAACCTGTGGCAAACCGATGGACATTATATCCCCGGTTTCTGATGGCCATTATTTTAGATGAATTAAAATCTGATGGCCTTGTTGGCCTTGGAGTCCCTGCACCACTGTTTTGGCTGAGGTATACTCCAGGCACAACTCAACCTTACACTCAAAGAAGCTGCCCGAATGCTAAAGCCCAAGCACAGGGAACCCACAGCTTCCTCCACCAGAACCAAAGTCCCCACTAAACCAAAACAAAACACCCCAAAACAGCTATTCAGGGAGATGAGTCCCCTGAATATGCTCCTGTACCACCAACGCAGGATATACTGGCTGGCTTAAACCCCCCAGCAGTATCAGAGGACTCTACCAGCCATAGCCGCTCAGGATTCCTCTCAAAAGGAGCCTGCAGCCACCATAGAAGGGTACCCACACATCTGGGATCTTCCTCACTAGGAGATTGCCATTGAAGAGCACCATCCTCCCCAGGTGCACACTGCTTCTACCCTATCTCCCCATCCAACCGCCCCCCAAAGTCCAACCATAATCATTGCAAACGTGCTGACTCAGTTGCATGCCTCTCCTCCTCCCAACAACCACAACAAAGGGGAGAACCACAAACATTGAGAAGAGGATCATCATGCTTCTGACAACCCACAGCACCGGGGTTTACAAGTTCTATCTCCTAGTGTGGATAGGGAGATTAGAACATCTAGTGAGGCTGCCATCTCTTCTGCATCAGCACATGATCAGAATGAGGTTGGTACATAGCTAAGCCTCACTAGAGGCAACAGCTGATGAAGGACATAGTCCTGAGGCTGGAAGTCCCCAGTTCCAGAAAAAGGGGCACATGCTACAACTGGTCTACACCCAGTGCATGTACATCCTGCTACAAGCAGGAGGTCAGGTGATTCAGCTTCTGCTGATGATGACCTGGGCTTTTTCTATGACGTTCTAGCCCACAACACCATCCTGGAGGCTGAGTAAGCAGACTACAAGACTGCTTGCCAAGAAGTCTCAGGATGAAACTCCATCTGCCCCCCCCAACCCACAGATGGCACCTTCATTTGAAGGTTCCCCAAACACTTTACCCTCTCACTTCACTGAGCCTCCAGCTTCTGCTTTTGGCACTATCTCTCCGGGACAGAACCCCCAGAGCAGATGGTTGCTGTATTCCAACAATCCCTACCTCTCATCACTACCCCATCATCAATGACATTGTTTATAAAGCCATTGATGAGAGGATCTCCTCAAGTCTACAACCACTCATTGATGATGCTGTGCAAAAGAAACTTCTGCGGTACAAACCCCTGCCACCAATGCATCCCAAAAGGGAGAGTACTGCAGTGAAAGAAAAGAAAAGAAAAGACTGAGGATGAGAAGGCACAAGAGAAAACCCAGGAGTTGGAAAAGAAAAGGAGCAACAACTGATCACTTACAAAGAGAAGAAAAGTGCTGGTGATCAATCGAATGCTGAAGAAAAATCCTTGGAAGAGCTGGTAAGATGCAGATGACACACGCAGCCGATCCATGGACAAAATCATTGAGCAACTCTTCAAGCAAGGCTTTGATACAGCCACATTAGACATGAGATCAGGATTTGGAAGTAGAGAAATTCAAAACAGATGGGCTGGATATGATGTGCTAGAGAAAGAGAGATTGGAGATCATGATTCGATTCATTGCCAAATACTTAGGAGATCACTGATGGAGTTTCGTTCATGGACCAGAGATTCGTGCATAAGGGGATAACATTGAAGCACTTGATGAGGCTGGGGCTGGAAAAGGTTTGAAATGGCAAGACTAACAAAAGCCAAACTCACAACCAAAATGCTTGAACAACCTTCCAAATCACCCACTCAAAAACAGCCTACCCCTCAATCTCCAAACAATCTCAAAACCCAAATCCAAACATCCTCAACCTTCAAAACCAATTCCTTTACCACAAAAACCAACCCAACCATCATCCAGTGATGCACCTAGAAGGAGGAGAAGGGTGTTGAGGATAGAAGAAGATAAAGAAGAAGAGGATGAAGATGATAGTCTGCCACTCTCTGCTGTTCTAAAGCTACTAGAACCCAGGAGTCAACTCATGATCACACCTGACTCACAAAGGGAAACGGTTAGAGTCAAGATAGAAGATGAAGAACAGCAGAAGCAGCACGATGAGCAACTACTGAAGATGGTTGACAAGGAATTTCCTCAGTCATCATCTATACAAGCCATGAAAGGGCATGCTCAGAGGTTGTACACTCTCAGACACACATTTCAGTATCAGAAGGAGAGAGTGAGAGTATGGCCAGACCCCAAGGTGAGTTCTAGAATCCACAAAAGATCCATTCCACACAGATACAATGGCCTGGTTAGATAAAAAATAGACTCTACAATCATGTTGGCCATTGTAGTCTCACCATGGGAAATAATCGATGAATTCAAGAAGGCTCATCAATCAAAAATGACCCCTCAAGCCTTACTGGAAAACAAGATGATCAAAAAGGGATTATTATATAAGAAGCTTGAAGACATTAAGAAGAATGAGCTCCAGTTACTCCTTGAGGGCACTCATCCTGATGAATTTGTCTATAGGGAGGTAACTACTATGGAGTTGAAGAATGGCAGGACTGTGAAGTACTTATCTGAGTACTATGGTCCAGAGTTCTTCTTTGAAGGAGGAGTAGAAGAACTCTCCAAGGAGGAACAAGTTGTTCTCCTTGAAGCCTATGTTCGAGAGTCGTACAGACTCATAATGGGGAAGTAGATCTCATGAATGGGATAACAACTCTGTGTCTAGTTCCCCAAAACAGAGTTCCCATTCATACCTTGCCAAACAAATCTCTGAGATCTCTTCCCAGGCCAGTGCTTATATGGGTCATCTTCTCAACTAATCAAGAAGGAAAAAGACCAACCATTTTGCCAACAATAAGTGGGAAAATAAATCATTAGAGGTTTTGGCTGCATTGGTTCAGGGGGAGTTTGTTGGACCGAAAGAACCAATGAGCCAAGATCAGAAAACCTCTAAGTCCCACATGATATCACAACAACTGCTGAAGGCTTCATCAGCAGTTCGACAAGTGCTGAAGACTTCAACAGCTGAAGATCAAGTACTGAAGACTTCAACAGCTGAAGACTAAAGTGCTGAAGCTCAACAGCTGAAGAACACAAGTGCTGAAGCTGAACAGCTGAAGAACACAAGTGCTGAAGCTGAAGACCAAGTACTGAAGTACAACAGCTGAAGAGTCTACAAGTGCTGAAGATCAACAACTGGTGTACAAAGTCTGAAGACAAAGACTGAAGACATCAGCTGATGACATCTACTGAAGTCATCAGCTAATGAAACGTCTGAAGTTCAAGTCTGAAGACCAAGTACTGAAGTTTCAGTAGTTTGTCACAACAGCTGAAGAGTACTTCTTCAGTAGTTATGATATCAGTAGTTTTATGTTTTTACTTTCAGTAGTTTTGTAAAACGATTGAAGAGCTTGTTCTTCAGTCGTTATAGTATCAGTAGTTTTATGTTTTTCAGTAGTTGTAGTAACTGATAACACTTAGTATTTTTGTAGAAGATGTTAGCTGTTTTGACACCTTCAGTAGTTATGTTTCAGTTGGAATAATTCTGTTAGATGTCACTATCAAGTGACATCAGCAGACGTCACATCTCTTATATAAGAGGTGTCGACCTAATTGTAAGTGTGACATTCCGTTACCACGAAAGCGAATATTGAATGAAATATATTTGCAAAATTCTCTCTATCTATAACCATTTTTGTTCTTCATTAAATATCTTTTCGTTCTTGTGAATTGGCTAATTCATTGTTAGAATTCCGCTGCTATACTCTCTAATCAATCAAACGTAGATCACTGATCCTAACACCAATTAGTAAAGAGGATTGAGGAGTTGGAGGCCTCAAACTAGACGATCATGCTCAAACTAAAGGGATCGAAGATGAGCCTCTAAAGATTAGAAAAGGTGATGATGATGAGGATAATGATGATGATTATGTGATGATGAGATGATGATGATGATGGATGATGATGATGATGATGATAGTGATGATGATGAGACTAGTGAAGATGAAGGGCCAGGGCAAAGAAAGATGATGATAATGATGAAGAAGGAGATGCAGCTACATCTGCCTCAGCTCAAGGTCAAGAGAGAAGGACAAAGAGAACTCAAGACCAAGGAGCATCATCCTCTGCCCCTCCTGCTGAGAAGCCGGCAATTCAAGACAAAAGTAATGATTAGATGCTTATGTATTTGAAAAACTTTTGTACTTGAATCTTGTATTAAAATTTTGTAATTATTGTTTATATATCTTTATCAAATGTTTGAATGTCTTGATTATTTACTAATGATTGATGTGTTTTAAATGTATAAATCAAGAAAATCAACATCTTAGCAAGATGAATATGATGTTGCTCCCCTATAGCAAATCAAGTCTCAACTCACAATGATTCATGATTTGCAAGGGATAGTCAGAAGGTTGGTGATTATACTCTCGAAGAAGGAGAAATCATACATGACCTGACTAACGAGCAACTTGCAGAGATGTTCAGGCTAAACCCAGACGAGATTGTCAAAGATGCGCCTACTTTTGTTGTGACAAGTGACGATGAGCTCAACGCCGTAGATGAAATAGAGATTGAGGATGTCACCGTTGAGCACTATCCAGAGTACACTGACCGAGAGGGCAATGTGATCCCCAACTTGGGTGATACTCTCGATAGTGCTACCTTTGATAAACTAGATGGGATGGAAAAGGAAACTGAGAAGAATAAGAGCCAAGCCCAAGCCTCAGACACTGATGTAGATTTAAAGAAAGCTGAATAGGGGGCTTGTTTTGCTGAGATACGAGCCCAACGCACCGCTCAAAAGTCAAATGTCTACACCAAGTTATACAAGGTCAAGAAACATCTAAAGGTTTCAGACAAGATTATTGTGTGGGCATATCTTGAGGATCTTAACGTGTATGCAGTTAAGAGGGAGAAGGGAATTGAGTACTTTAGATTCCCACATGATCTGAAGACTCTCCCTGGTTTTGAGCTCAACCAGCTGGCACGCCTAAAATTGTTATAAACGCTAATCCGAGAAATTTCAGGCTGGTTTGAGGCTGCACTAAGGAAAGAATACCACACCAGGTGGGTAAACTTCAGACCTCAACAACCGAAGAGGTACATCAAAGCTCTGATGTGGATCCCATTTCTAGAAAGCCTAAGGTAGTGCTGAAGTTGAGTCCTCCACGCACAATGTCCAAAATCCCTCTAAGGAAATGCCACAAGACTTCACTCCACACTTCAAGTGGTGGTATTATGATTGGAGAACAGCTGACGCGGTCATAGTCTTACAAAGAGGGAGCAAAATGGAAACTATCCTTGTGTTCGACCCTATGTGTCTGACCAAATTGTCTGCAGACGATGTCTATACCTTATACAAATGGCCACTTTTCTATGACTCACAAGATATAGTACAAGCCCTCCAGTTCCAGACTGTGATACGACTCTATTTTGCATTCGAGATACATGCCGGAGTTGCTAGAGAGGAAAAGTACAAGAAATTTGAGGAGCTAATGAAGAATGTTAGACACTAATGTAAACTAGGTCTAAGGGGGAGCTTGTTGATACATATGAACCTAGTTAGAAGCTTAATATAAAATGTCTATCATGTCTTACATATATGTAATGAATGGGTATGAATGAAATACATATGTGGTTGATACTTATAATCTTAATATTTCATTGTTTATTGTGTGATAATTATAGTGAACTAACTATATAGGTTTGTGGTTGTTGTACATAATTCTTAGTCAATAATGATTGAGAAACATGTTCAAACTTAATCATATGAAGTCCTCATGTGAATGGACCATGCTAATGGACCATACGCATGAATACTTCATGCTAATGGACCAATCGCACGACTGAACCAAGAGACTGGATCAGTTGCACGATTGAGACATAAGATTGACTTAGTCGCACGACTGAACCTTCAGTCGTGCGGATGGATCAATCGCATGATTCAGTCGCATGACTGAACCATGCTAATGGTTCGGTCGTACGATTGGAAGATTCTAACCTATAAATACCACCTAATTTATGGAAAAACGTAACAATTTGAATACCTACGCACATAATCATACCAGCCGTCTAGAGACACAAGGAAGCCTATTCCAAGTTCATAGATCGCAGTTGATCGTGTTCTAATCATTCTTAACATTCTTTATGTTAGGACCATTTTCGTACGGAGTACTAACTGATTCTGCGCGTTTACCAACTCAAATAGTGCGGAATCCTATTTGATTTGTGATCCAATCAGGGAGAACGTATTGTGAAATGTTATGAGTGATTAGAACACGATCAACTATGATCTATGAACTTGGAACAGGTTTTCTTGAGTCTCTGGATAGCTAGGGTATGATTATGTTTGTAGGTATTCGAATTGTTACGTTTTTCCATGAATTAGGTGGTATTTATAGGTTAGGGTCTTCTAATCGTACGATTGGGCCATTAGCATGGTTCAGTCGTGCGACTGAATCATGCGATTGATCCGCCTGCACGACTGAAGGTTCAGTCGTGCGACTGAGTCAATCTTATTTCTCAATCGGGCGACTGATCTAGTCTCCTGGTTCAGTCATGTGACTGGTCCATTAGCATGAAGTATTCATGCGTATGGTCGATTAGCATGGTCCATTCGCATGAAACTTCACACGATTAAGTTTGAACATGTTTCTCAATTATTATTGACTAAAAATCATGTATAACAACCACAAA